>JAEIFG010000335.1:0-53860 GCA_018901795.1 Drosophila sp. st01m
GATACCGGAAGTAAAAACTGCGACACCTGCTAGGCTAACCCAGAAACGTCTTTTTATCGCATCCGAGGACGTCTGCGTCTAAAAGGGGAAGAGTTAACGCCAAATCTTATATCAACACCAAAAGACCCAAAACAACAACCGAAACTCAATCACGACACCCGTGCATGCATTGCAACGGATGCACTCCAGATCAGTCACCCCAGCGATTGCAGAACATCAGCAAATTCCACAAGTCAAACAATAACAACAAATGCAACTATAACGACCAAAAGAGACATTGACTCTAACTACGACGGCAGCGCATCCGCCACGTGCGATGCGTCAGCAGAAAGTTTCCAACAGCGACGTCGGCAGAGAAGAGGTTTAACTTACAATTTTATCAGAATATTCAATTAGTCTTAAAATTGTCGTCAAATAAATTACAACTGGTTATTTTTATAAAACATTAAAAAAAAATTAATTCATACAAGCTCCAAAGTTGCAAACATCTGCAAGTCAAGGACAACAATTTTAGACAGCTGCTGAACCAAGATAGGAGTAGAAGGTTGTTTTGAGGAAGGGCATTAGTTTATGCCACCTGTATATGATAACTTTATTTAGTTTAAGGGTAATTATTAAAACGATGCGCAAAGAGAGACGACAAAACGACAACTGACTGCAAGTGCGACAATCACATGCAGACGATGCGCTTGCATACCTACATACATATGTGTGGTGAATGCAATAAGATAAATATGTAGATAATAATTAACAGAGTACAATGTGAAGCAATGCGAACAAAACAGCTGATTGTGTTAACGTTACGTTATATTTAGAATTACTTAATGATGATGTTTAATGTTGCTGCTGCTGCTCCCGACAAAGGTATTATTAGTGAAAATCAGTCAGCTCACATAGAACAAGTCTCACATACAATATATTGTACTAGAGGTCCCGTTTTTGCTACCTTGTTTTGCTCGAACGCAGACCCACAACGCTTCAACGCAATAGTGCTCTTTCGCATAGTAATCGATAGAACAATCAAAAGCTAATTTCATTTATTGTATTGGCACCATCTATTGTCAACTGACAACAAGCCCATAATTCGGCACGGATCTGCAAATAGTACATGGATTTTACGAACATGATTTCTTAATTCAATTTGAATTAAATTTTTTTATTTTCAAAAATAATTTGCAGTAGAAAACCTAAAAAGGGCTGCTACATTGATCTTATATGAAC
Organism: Drosophila sp. st01m; assembly: GCA_018901795.1. Lineage (NCBI taxonomy): Eukaryota > Metazoa > Arthropoda > Insecta > Diptera > Drosophilidae > Drosophila > Drosophila sp. st01m. The sequence goes on from JAEIFG010000335.1 coordinate 1,222, forward strand.
TAATGTGAGCGCTGCCAACTCATTAAATTCAGTTACAACACGAATGCTTTATATGTCAAATTGAGTTAATTCAAGCAAACCTCTATATTGTACATATGTATAACAAAGAATGCAATACAAATCACTCCCATAAAACAACAGCATTCGCGATCTTGTTCACACTTACGCACTTGCAAGAACGAACACAAAACAAAAGGCCTGGCTCTCTTTGAAGTCGAGTCTAACTCCTGTAACGTAACGTTTTCTATGCTTGCGTTTAACTTAAATTAATATTTACTTATTTTTTAAATAGCTTACAAGTGGAATTACCATAAAAAAATACACATAATACGAATTTATTAGAAATTATTATGATGTTTTACAACAATTTTCAAGTCTCAAGGACATGTGGTTTGGCTATGGCTGTGATATATCAGTCAGTGAGGACAAAGCGTTTTATATATGTACTAGAGGTCCCCCTTTTGCGTCCTTGCTTTGCTCGGACGCACACACACATTTAAAGTTTCAAAAATATTTATATTAAAAAGATAATATATGTAAATATTATTATTTAAATTATTTCGATATTTCCACAATACCAAAGCGATAAAATGCATATTTCCAATTATCGCTCTAAAGTGTGCGCTGCCAATTTATTCAATTTAGTATCAACACGAATGTGCCATATGTAAAATCGAGTTAATTCAAGCTGCCCTTTATTTCGTATGTATGACCACTAAGCAAATAAGGTTATTTGCTAAGTGGTATGACGAACAGTGTTGCCAACATTTTTCAGGAAGAAGCCGCCAGATTGGACAAAAATATAAGCCTTCCGCTGTTTTAAAATTTTCCCCCGCTGTTGGACTTCCAAAACCGTCAGATCTGATGGAAAAAAAAGCTAAATTGGCAACACTGATGACAAAGCACGCTTCGTTCACAGGAACAAAACAGCACATGCGTGCACACGCATTGAACGTTTCAATGCTTGCTTAGCGAGCTTCCATTTAATGCTTTTTAAATAATGTTTTTATTTTTTAAAATAGGTTGCAGGTGGAATTAGAAAATTAAAATACCCATACGAATCTGGAAATTTTTTTCTGATTTTTTAAAAAACCTTCAATTCTCTAGGACTTGTGGTTTGGCCATGGCTGTGATATATCAGTCAGTGAGTCTGTGAGTCAGTGAGGACAAAGCATTTTATATATATAGATATAGATTTTGTCACAATTGACTTTGCCTACATCATGGGCAACGCACATGGAACATTCTCAGCTATCCTACGTAACGGAACGGAGGATTCACACAATTGGCATTGCACGTTATCCATCCCGAAATCATATTTTGGGCAACTCATCTGTAAGGACTGAAATCACAATGGGTTATAGAAAGCTGCAATTGCAATCACGATTGTCAGACAACACACTGGAGGCTACATACATTTTGGGCAAAATCATTTCACAATTGGCATGGAACAAAATCAATGCATCAGCAATGGAAATTTTCGATTAACTTCAGCTTGCAGATCCGATGTCCAACAAAACATCGTAATTGACTACATTAACTGGCCAAAAGAACTGGTCAGTCATGTCAATGTAATCGCAATTTCGACGAACAGTCGCAATTTCGACAGAAAATCACTGATATTACCATCGCGAGCAATTGACATCAATGGCCCACTCCAGAGATTCGGGGAGTTGGAGGACACCACAATCGACCTGCAACCTAATCCGCACGATTTGAAGGTGGAGGAATACATTTGTGAGACACATTCACAAGATAAAAAGGAGCAACATGTAGAACGTCGACAACTCAGATATACAAACGGCCACATGCGCAATAGAATAGAGATTCATACCATACGTCTATATGAATACCTAGATCTCAGAGACTATAAAAGGTAGGGACACCAAAATTAGTATGTATGTATATAATTTAACAACGCCTTCTTCAACGCACCAAAATCTACATTAAAAATTAATAGCAAAATTAAGGAATCATTTTTAAAAGCTAGAGACGAGTTTGGTAGGTTTCTTTAAATTGCCAGCTGATCAAGTTTATTTTAGAAATTGGCCAAAATCGACATCAAAATTCATATCTGTGTTATAACAATTTAGGGAAGTGCCCTCGATGCTCGCTGAAAATTGTATTCCGATCGTACTCTAAATTGCGAAGATTTTGAAGTAAATCTATAACTTTTTGATTGAATAATGGAGGGATATAATAATATATAAAAAAAGCCAGGAAATAATACTGGAACAGGTACCGAAACCGTAAACGAAAATTAACCGCTTAATATTAAGTTCCTGAACCAGAACTGTAAACGAAGTAATCTATATTTTTAGAAATAAAGCTGAATCTTTTGTACAAATACGATTTTTGTACAATGTGTGCTTCACTCAGAAAATAGCTTATTTACTTAAAGATGGACATGTCTCAGAAAACGGCATTTTGATATAAGCGTATATAAAGTTTTTTCAGTACCATCTTGATGTAAAAACCAGAAATATTTTGAATTACAGTCCACTATGTTTGAAATTGTAAATTTTACCAAAAATAGAACCTGAGATAACGAAATGTTTTGCATTAAATCTAAAAACCGAATTTTTCGACTTATGTGACTCTTCTACAAGTAGCAATTAAACGCTATGCAAAAAATTTGTTAATATATTTTTGATACATATATTTAAATTTTTTCTATTTTATTGATGTAACGGTACGTATGAAATGAAAATATCAAATGAAAACACTTTCGGGTCTTACCAAAATCGATATTTGTTTTGGTTTGATTGCCTGATAATAACTTAATATCATGGAAATGCTGTGTACATATCTGATACGTGGAAGATGCTTCGACGTGGGCTCCTGTTTCGTAGTGTGCTGAGTGGCAGGTTCGGAGTCTTGCGATGGGCGGATATTTTTTAATTATTTATTTTATATTAACACGTTATATTAATTTTATAGGCCATATTGTTATATGCAAATATAATAGCTAAGTACGTTAAACGTTAATTATTCAATACACATTATAGTATTTTTAACAAAGGTATGGTCATTAATGGTTCTGACTGAATTTGATTCAAATCGGCGCTCTATATTTTGTATCTGTCATTGGAACAAAAAGTCAATACTTAAAAACAGCGCTCTGTTTGAAATCTGCAGCGTGTTGATGATAATTTGTGTATCTGGACTCAGGGTTTCTTAATGTTATTTTTATTTCTCCCAAAACCAGCTTTTCCATAACATGTACGAGGTCTCCGACAGTTTAGTAGCCTCCTAGTTATAAAAAATAATGTTGAGCAACTTTTAAAAACGTTCTCTATCTTATACTTACAGCAATGGCACTATATAATTGGAGCAACTTTACCACATGTTTCTTTCTTTTTGTTAATATAGCTGAGTCGAACAAATATATTGATAAAATCGAAATATTCGGCAAAAGACAACTAAATTAAAATTAAAACTTGTAGCCAATAATATAAAAATTAGGACCTCAAGCAACTTTAAGGCAGTGGGCTTACTAATAAAATAATAAATATATAAGGCAATGGAACCGCCTGGCTGTCTTTCTCCAAATAGAGATCGAATGTTGGTTAAATGTAATCTAGCCACACAAATAGACGTTACAACTCCCTGAATTTGACCGACAAATCGCAGGCTCAAAACCTGCAACAGCAATATGTGAAGCCATCTACATTGAGCTTGCAGCCACTCATCGCTTTACAGGCGTCAGCACAAGCTTGCAGCAAATTAAGGGCATCAGAAAAACTGACCAGCACCGACAGTAAGAGTAGCGCTACATGTGGAAGTAGTCCCACCTTGGCCTTCACCGTCACTGCAATGTCAGCAACTACTCAAGCAGCAACTGATTTTAGTAGCAGTTTGCTAGGTCTCCACCATTCACCTCATCTCCACCAGCAAGTTTCAGCAGCAACTGAACCACATCCAGTTGGTTCTATGTTTGGATCGGTATCATACAGTAAAACACCTTTGATGCGACTCCACTGCCACAGACGCCAATAATTGAAAAGCTTTCACGCCCCATGATCTTCGATAAGGTAAGTAATTGTGTTCCTTGTATACCCGTTAGTTAAAAAATGATTATATTCGACTAAATGTATAAATATATATGAGAAAAAGAGAGCCTACTACGACATAATCTATATAATAATGTAGTTACCGATAGCGTAGAAAACAATGAACGCAATTGACGCTATAATAATTACTGAGTCCAATAAACTGCTCGTTTTCACTAAAGATGAAAAAATAAAGACAAGAGCGAACAGCTTTGCATGGCTCTTTTATTTTATAATTCCACCTGCAACCTATTTTGAAAAATAAAAAATATTTAATTAAATTGCATTAAATGTACGCTCGGCAAGCAAGCATCGAAAACGTTCAACGCATACATACACAATTTTAGCGTGAGCAACTGGAAGAGAGCCAAAGAACAACAGTTAGACTCGACTGCAAAGAGAACCAAAGAGAACATTCTTTGTCATACATAAGTGTGTACATATGAATGGGCTGCTGTGAGAATTGACGACAAGGCTTTACTCATTTGTTGCTGCCCCTTAAGTTTTGTATGTAGTCTCTAATACCCTGTACCATTAAAATGTTTTAATGGATTCCACACCAACATCGAACAAGACTTTAAACTGACAACTACAAAAATAAAAACAAATAAAATTGAATTATTAAAAGCAAAAAAAGTGTCATTAACACAACATGTATTTGTTATATAATACATTTCGTTTAAATAAACTTGTTAATATGAATAATCTATATATATAAAATACTTTGTCCTCACTGACTCACTGACTGACTGACTGATTGACTGATATATCACAGCCATGGCCAAACCACAAGTCCTAGAGACTTGAAGTTTTTTTTAAAAATCAGGAAAAAAAATTCCAGATTCGTATGGGTATTTTAATTTTCTAATTCCACCTGCAACCTATTTTAAAAATTAAAAAACATTTAATTAAATTGCATTAAATGCAAGCCCGCTAAGCAAGCATTGAAAACGTTCAGTGCGTGTGTACGCATACATACACAATTTTAGCGTGAGCAACTGAAAGAGAGCCAGATAACAACAGTTAGACTCGACTTCAAAGAGAGCCATGGCATTTGTTTTGTGTTCGCTTTTGCATGTGCGTAGTGCGAGCAAAATCGCCAATGTTGCTGTTGTTTTGTTCCTGTGAACGAAGAAGTTACTTATACTGCGTTCTTTGTCATACATAAGTGTGTACATATGAATCGGCTGCTGTGAGAATTGATGACAATGCTTTACTCATTCGTTGCTGCCCCTTAAGTTTTGTATGTAGTCTGTGATACCCTGTACCATTAAAATGTTTTGTTAAGAAATTTATACATTAAAAAAATTGTTTTTATAAAGAAAACAGCCCATTCTTCACTTATTATATAGCCTTTCTTTATGAATTTGTTAAATTTTCGGTGTTTAGCCTACAAAAATATTCAAGGCAATAACGTTTAAAGGCATAGGCATTTTCATGGAGACTTTTGGTTGTATGAAATGAACTCTCTCTGGGTTAAATTTTCACCTGCATATTAATTTTAAAAATAAAAAAAATATTTATTAAATCGAATTAAAAATGCATGTTCGCAAAATCTATGTACTATTTATATTAACCTTTTAATATATAAGTGTCTGGACCTGGAGGAGAACCCTCCTGGTCGACACTGGGTTCATACTTTACCTGAAATGGTATTTAAAAGACGTTTTGGTTAAAATCGTTATAATTCGTCTTTTATTCCTCGAGTTTAATTTAGACTTAGGCTTTTAGTTCTCGTCAGCGCTGATGCTCCAATGAGAATGAATAGAATTGTTGAATACAACAATTCATCCAAACTTGAACAATTGTCAATGAAACAGCGCCTACTTATAGACTGTGAAAGGGGAGCATATGCCGGTCGTTAACTCCTCCCCACCTCAAGATCTGCGTCCCGCAGATTAATGAACCTTGCATGGCTCGGGTTGACCCATTGCTTCTAGGTTTGCTGCCCTGTCGCAGTCATTGGGCATCCCCTTGGTGGACGTCAGTTGTAGCTGGTAATTCCCCGTCACGTTGGACATCTTCTTTAGGTGTCTCATGCTCTACCGACTGAGCTAGCCGGGCTGGCCGCCCTCCAGTAATCGGGGGATACAGCTACTCTTCCAGTTTTCGTAGCTCCTCTTCCTTTTATACCTAAATAAGCAGCTCCTATGGTGACTAGAGTATTGGATTAGAGATTAGATTAGAGTATGCAGTTAATTCGTGACGATCCAATATTATCTCCCAAGATTTATCATCGCATATAGGTGCATCAGGTGCATGAGATGACAACTCTCGACCGCAACCCTGGGGAACGCCAATATAGAGTAGTAAGATTCCGCTAGTTACAATGGATGGGCGGGAGAGCTCAATGACTTCGATTGCATTCCTGTATGTAAAGATATCCATCTCCATTAGCATGGTCTCGATCTCGCCATGATCCAGCAAATTTGACTTCCCATAACGTTGTTCGTGCGTTGCGTCGAATAAACGTGCGTTTATCCTTAACTGCCGGTCACTCATCTTCGATGCCATACCTTGTGCGGTCAAAACGGCGTTCCAGTCAGCAGCATCTGGAGATCCAGCTTTCCATTTCCAAGCCATCCCCAAGCAATCCAGCGAACGAGGTCCACGCATTGGTCGCTCGAAGAGCCTGTTTATTTCTTTTATCGCTCTCTTATCCGCCAGGCAATTGTTCATCTTTTCGAGATAGTCATTTATCCTCCATACATCACCGTGTTGCAGATGGAGAGACAATTTGTATAGATTTTAATCGTTTAGTTCTTAGTCGATGCACGTGTAAAGTTGTGTTTAGTTTGTTTTTTGTTTTCATGTTTTTGTATTATGCATTTTTTTTTTTAATTAAAATTTTATTGAATAAGTGTGAATAGGTGAAATATTTCATTAAACTGCCACTATGTAAAATTGTACAATGAATTCGTTTCTTCTTTAGGAAGCTATATCTCAATTCCTCAAATCAGATTTGTGGAAAATCTTCCCTGATCTGGTTTTAATTGTTACTTTATTGTCTTCTTGCACTTCCTCTGATCTGAATCTCGGTTTTTCTTTGGTTTTTATTTGCTTATTAGCAACAAAAATTTCAACCCCTGGGTCATAGGACTTGGGCTCATCCCTAGATTTATTTCGAGCCACGTTTGTCTTAGCTTGTTTATTTTCAATTAGACCCCTAATGTTCTCTAAAGTTTTTTGGCGGAAGTCCGTCAAACCTTGATAATTTATTCGAGACGAGCGGTCGAAAAAAATATCGGCTGGTTTCCGATTCGTTACTGAGTGGACGGAGGTGTTATAGCGGTCCACCGCTATCGGAACCAATTCAACGGGTTTGAAGGTGGGGTATTCACTTTTAAGACAACGATAAATTTCTAAAAATGTTGAATGAAATCTTTCAACTTGGCCATTTACTTCGCTTTTTTGCGTTGGAGCATAATAAAGGTCGATGTCCAGAGATCGAAGGTAATTAAGCACTGTTGGGCATAATAGCCCTCGTTCGTTGTCTGAAACTAAAATTTTAGGGGCAGTGAAGTAATGGAGAGCTTCTACTAGAGTTTCCCGCAAGTGCACGGACGCTTTCGACTGCAGGTGGAACAACTTGGCAAATTTACTGAATTTGTCTATGCAACTCAAGTAAAGCTTCTTTTCGAGTGAGAAAATATCGATGTGAAGTATTTCACATGGGTAATTAGGAATTGGCGTTGGTTGCAATTTTGGCTTATTAGGGTGCCTCTCATACTTGTACAGCTTGCAACACTGGCATGAAGATATTTGGTGACGGATCGTACTAGACATCCGCGGGAAGTAGTACCTTTCCAGTAATTGGAGTCGAATTTCCGTATGACCCCTATGTGCTCTACGGTGTTCTTTTTCGATTATCTCGCAAATTTCTTCTGCGTCATTCACATCCACCACCAATCGATGTGTTACCCGAATTTTGTACAAAGTAAAGCTCGCTAAGCAGATGGTTTGGAAAAGTTGTAAGTATGTTTCTGGGATTTTGACACCGTTAATTACTGCGGGTCTCAAGTATAATTGTAAAGATCTGAATTTGAATTGAAAGAATTGAATTTTGAAGACGTTGATTGGGGCTTCAACGTGGGTAATTAATTCAGAATTGTCTGGTGAAGCGCTATGGACAGTAGCCATAGACTGTGTATCGTCATCTGGGTCAGTAGTTGGGTCGTCACTCAACTGATTCATCTGGGGCAGAATGCGTGAAAGTGCATCAGCCACCACATTTGATTTCCCTGGTTTGTAGACGAGTTCGCAATTGTATTCTTCTATGCGAGCCGTCCAACGTTTCAATTTTGCGTTGAAATTCCTGCTGCCCAAAGCAAATGTGAGAGGCTGATGGTCAGTATATACCCTAACAGAACCTGCGCCATACAAATAAGACCGAAGGTTCTCTAACGCCCAAACTATCGCGAGCATTTCCTTCTCAATTGTAGCGTAATTTTCTTCCGTCTTACTAAGCGTTCGGAAAATATACGCTATTGGCCTGTCCTTACCCTGGTCGTCCTGCGAAAGGACAGCTCCGATGGCGTAATTAGAGGCATCTGTAGTTAAATGGAATGGCTTGGTAAAACAGGGAAAGGCTAATATCTCCGAAGAAGAAAGAATTGACTTTAAATCATTGAAAGATTGTAGAGCCGTTTCGTCCAACATAACTGGAACATTGCTCGACTGCGAAGCTTTTGCATTGTCGTAAAGTCCTCGCGTCAATTTCGTGAGTGGCTTAGCTACTTTGGCATAGCATTGAATGTAATACGATGTCATACCGAGAAACCTTTTTGGTTCCTTAACCGATGTTGATACCGTGACAACGTATCCCAGAAATTCTACCTGTGTAGCCAAAAAGTGCGATTTCCCGAGATTTACTTGAAGGTTCGCCTTTGACAAACTCTCAAATATTAATCGAAGATTCTTCCAATGTGTATCATAGTTCTCACTGAAAACGATGATATCGTCGATATAAACATAGCAAATATTGCCGATATGTTCACGCAAAACATCATCGATCATCCGTTGGAAGATTGCAGGTGCATTCTTCAAACCGAATGGTAAGCGGAGGAACTCGTATTTTCCATTCAAGGTAGAGAAGGCCGTTTTAGGAATGTCACTCTCTTTCATGTGGATTTGATGGAACCCAGAAGTCAAATCTAGAGTGGTAAAGAATTTGGCATTGCCAAGACTAGCTAGTGTAGCGTTTATATCTGGAATGGGGTAAGTATCGGATATGGTGACGGCATTTAACCGTTTAAAGTCTACTACCATGCGATATTGTTTTTCTCCATTGGGTTTGGGTTTCTTTGAGACTATCCAGATAGGGGAATTGTAAGGGCTATTAGACGGGCGAATGATACCATTATGCAGAAGTTCGACAATTTGTCGTTCGGCTTCTCCGCGCATGTGGACTGGGTACGGATAACTTTTTGGTATAGATCGGGTCCTGTGTGTTTGTGCGAATTTCGGCCTTGACGATTGTCGTCACAGACATTCCAGGTGTGGGGGTTTCGAAGATGGAAGCATATTCTTTAAGAAGAGAATTTAATACTTCCTGTATGCCATCCGGGTGATCGGCGGCGAGTAATGGGTTAATATTTAATGAGGCTCTGGTCAAAAGGGGAATTTTTATTCCTGGGGCTATTACTAAGCAATCGTTCTTTCTATCTACTATGGCTTTTAAGTTCTTAAGAGTATCATCACCGATGATACCATCGAAAGAACGTAGATTAGGGAGAACAAAAAAAAATCTCTGAATTATTCCCAAGTGATTCGAAAAATTTTCCAGTTAGGCGATGTGTTATTTTAATATTTCCTGCAGCGGACTGAACGAAGAAAGGCTTTTGAATCACAGTACAGCCGGCTGCAAGTTTGTGGCTGATAAAGTTTTTGTTCGCACCCGTGTCGATCAAAAACTGTAACCGCTCTCCCTTCTTCGTCTCATATTCTAAGTACGGTACACCGGAGAGGCTTCGGTCATAAAATTTTTCGAGATCAATTGCAACGCCTGAATTTCTTTCCACTGCATCGTGTGGAGGGTATTTATCGACTTCCTCAACATTTTGGGGCGCGTAGTTGCTGTAGACCTTGCGCGAAGTTTGATTATTCACACTAGTCGCCGGTGGTGGTGCAAGTTCCATGTGATACAATTTTTGTGCTTTTCGGAATGGGTTGTTGTCCTCATAAGTTATTTTAACGCCAGAGTTTCCTCCCTGGTGATTGCTATACCCTGACTGGTGGGACTGACCCGACCGGTTAGATTCCCACTTAATGGCTTGTCTAGGGCCTTGTGTTCTTTTTGAATTTTGAGAAAACCTGCCCGACCCGGCAGTGAGAGGCCTGAATGGTGCCCTGGCCCGAGGCTGGAATGTACCTGAGGACTGTAGGACCTGAGGACCTGATCGTTGATAAGCTCGAGGGGATGTCACACTCTGTAATTCTGTGCAAAGAATATGCCTCCGGCAGGTTCTTGGGGCCGCGTACAAGCAAGTGTTTTGAGCAGTCTCCCCTACTCCTCGAATGAAAACATCCAAGGCCTTGTCTCTATAAATTTCCAATAACGCGTTTGACACTTCATGAGGTCGATTTTGTGATTTAATGTTACTCAGTATTAAAGAAAGGTGGCTGTTAATGTCTAAGTAAAATTGTTGTAGTGGTCTATTTCCCTGTGTCATCAGGCTAAGTTGGTGTTCAAGTGTGCGTATGTCCCTCTTGTCTTTGTAATGCAGAGCCAAGACGCGCTTTACCTCCTCCCAATCATCGTCTTCGACCCCGTGGGCTGCCAAGACGGTATCGGCGGGTCCTCTAATCTTATGCCTTATGTGTAACACGATTGCCCTATACAGGGGCCTATTCTTTATTATATCGTAATCGGTTAGGATCAATTGAGCTCTATTTACCCAAGATAAATACGTCTCCTGTTGTCCCTCAAATGTTTGTAAATCTCTGACGCAGTCAGGGAGGACCGATGCCTCTTTTAGATCATTTTCGGTGCGCGGACACACCAAGGGTTGTGGTCGATCTACCACTGGGTTTGTATTCCCAAGATCCCCCTCTAGAATCCTAGCCATCTTCTCATTGGTTTTTTTACATCTTCTTTGATGCCTGCTACCACATTGGCCAAGGCATTGAGCGACTCACTCAGTATACGCAATGTCTCTTCCATTTCAAACCTCAGATTCAATTTCGCAAAATGCAAGATAAGAAAAAATTCTGTCGACTTAATGTGAGACTATAGCTTCGCTCTATTTGGCGATCTTATTACAATTTTTTGCTAAATTTGGCAAGAATATAAAATGAAATATTCCACTCACCCTTGTATGCTCTTTATGCTCTTCTTTATTTGTTTGTGTTGTTACAGGTTGTACAATATGAGCGTGCTGAGAAAAGGGAAAGAATGACTTTAGTATCTTGAAATACTGATATTTTATTTTTTTTTTTTTTTTTTTTTTTTTTTTTTTTTTTTGCCATCTCATGATGAGGTGGTCCCTGCTCGGGCGCCAGTTAAGTGTCTGGACCTGGAGGAGAACCCTCCTGGTCGACACTGGGTTCATACTTTACCTGAAATGGTATTTAAAAGACGTATTGGTTAAAATCGTTATAATTCGTATTTTATTCCTCGAGTTTAATTTAGACTTAGGCTTTTAGTTCTCGTCAGCGCTGATGCTCCAATGAGAATGAATAGAATTGTTGAAAACAAAATTCATCCAACTTGAACAATTGTCAATGAAACAGCGCCTACTTATAGACTGTGAAAGGGGAGCATATGCCGGTCGTTAACTTATATATTTCTGATACTTTAAGTGGGGATCTGCGTCCGAGCAAGGCAAGGACGTAAAAGCGTTCCCACTAGTAATACATATAAATATACACATATGTCAAATTCACCGAAAACCATTATTTCTGTTGACAAGTTTTGTAACTCTTTAATTAGAAGTAGAGCTTAGCACACTTAAAATGGGACGTAGGAAGTGTTGTGCTGCACATTGATAGGAATGGTAATTTTAATGCTCAAATAAACAAATAAAAATTGGTGTGTCTCCGATAGACGCTAGTGAATTGGGGACAATATAATACATACGTTGGCAAAAGCATCGATAACTTAAGAGATACTTTTGACAAAAATATTAAAATCTTGAGACTTGTGCCAAACCACAGAATATCTCAAGCACTTAATGTCAAAGTTAAAGCCTTAAAAAAATTATGTTATGATTTTGAGCAGAACATAAAGAATTTGAAGCACGTTTGACAAACATTGGTGCACTTCTGAAAAGTCTTGAGGAATATACTTATGTATAAGTTAGCTAAAGTTAACGTGGTCAGATGGTTAAGTAAGATACGACAACTACGACAATCTGCAATGTAAGCATTATGCCGGATGTCGTGGCATAGCCGGCAATAACAGCATATTTGCGTGGCCGCTATGAAAATTAAATCGCAACAATGTGTTTTGTTTTTATTTCTTGTCTTTAATTTTATTTTTGTATATTTACTTAATTTAACGATTCGAAGCAGCAGTAATCGCTCTGCTAATAAATTAAGCGAATAAAAATACAACTCCGTCTTTTTTCCGAGATAGAGTACGATTTTGTTATTAACGTAACAAGTCATTAATGACAGATTATTTAGTTAAATTACTAGAAAATAATTAAGTTAAATATGTAAAGTGTATATTTATATATTTAAAGTAATAGTATTATAATGTAATATTCATGAGTTAATGGCAAACAATTCTTGATTATATGATAATAATTGACGTCTATAAATAGCGACTTCTCTTTGCCACTTCTACGCTACGATTCTTTCTGCGTTCCAACGTTTTCGTCCGTGTTGGTTAATGGTTTTATTTTATGACGCTCTTCATTTTAAGCGGCAACACTGCGACACTTCTGTAGCTTGCAGTGCTGCTCAATCGGCTACTGCTAAACTGCTCATCTCTGACCATCTTACATGTACCATATATGAATTTCAACGACGTAAAGTAGTCTCAAATGAAATAAACGATCTATGGCAGGCGGACTTAATTAAAATGGGAGAGTATACATCATCCAATAATGGCTACTGCTATTTGTTGACAGTAATAGATACATTTTCTAATACGCATGAAGTAATGCACTCAATTGAAAAACAGCTTAAGGAGTGGCTCAAGCAATGAAAAAAATATTTAAGTCGGGACGTAGTGCTCCCAAGAACTTGCAATCAGATGACGGAACCGATTTTTCAATGAACCATTAAATGTGTTAACAATACACTATTTACCATTCAATATAATGAACCCTGAAATACCTAAAGTGGTGTTAATTTAATTCCAATGGAACATATAAATGGATTGATATGAACAAAACTTTAGTTGATGGATATAACAACCATTTTCATAGACTAATTAACTTAAGTCCCCGATAGAAGACATACAGTTACAGAAAGATATTCACTGGCAGCAAATTGGACTACAGAAATTTTTAAAATTAGAACAGTGAAAAACACATATTCAACAACGTATTAACTAGAAGATTTAAAGGGGAAGTCAATTGAAGACTCTTTTGAGAAGAACTCAAAAGATTCATCGCTACCCGATATATATTTTGTTGAAAAGTGCTGAAACGAGACGGAAATATTGCATTGGTGCTTTGGCTGGGATTTCCAAAGATTGAAGATAATTGGATTTATAGTTTTATAGTTAAAAATAAATTAAAAGTTTAAAATCAAAGTCATTTTAGAATCAAACCACAAACATTAACACAGAAAACATGTTTAAGGCTTTAATTAAACTTATACACATCTTTATTATCACTTTCATACATAAATAATTCAATTGTATTAACATTTTCATGTAACTTGTGTTTAACGTTTATAAACATTATGATGTACAACCTTTATAAGAGCCCTTTTTACAGAGCGTAAAAACAATTAATTCAGTTGCCTGTTTCCTCAATAAATAATCTGAATCTTAATAAAAGCCCTTTGTCAGTTAATCTGATATATATCACTTATGTGGAAAAATGATTACTATCTATAATTCGATTTTGTACATGTCTTAAAATTGGTGTTTTCTTTATAACAATGTATTTTAGGGTTAAACCAGAAATAAACTTTGTTTTTTAATAAACAAATGATGATTATTAATTAAACAGTTTTGTTTATTTATTTAAGCGTTGAATCCGTTCATTTCAATTGTAGTACCATAACATCGCAGGTCGACATATAATTAGAACCAAACCTCACGCTACGCGCATGAGGGACTAATAACTTGATAGGTAAAGTTGACTTTGCCTGGGTGGGGGTTTGAACTCAGTTTCTCGAACCGGGTTCTGTTTATGGCAAGGCGGCGCCTCTAACAACAGAGCCACTGGACCACCTAATAAACAAAACTTTCATTTCATTGCTACGAGGGCTGCTCCACATATATCTCTGCCCGAATAATGAAAATACGAATATAAATCAACGAAAATGGTCTAGGCATGCCTCCATCTGAAGGTATGTTACATGACGGTCTTGAATTATCAGTTTACGGACGGCATCGATGTTTTGTGGCACAACGGCTGTTTCTGGACGACCTTCATAGAACTCGTCTTTGAAAGAGCGTCGGCCACGATTGAATTCGTTGTACCAGTTTTTCACTGTGTTATAGGATGGTGCTTCATGGCCATATAAAGAATTTAGTTCATCGATGCAGTCTTGTCGTGATAATCACATCGAAAGTTGTGAAAAATGATCGCCCGAAAATGTTCACAATTAAACCATTTTTTGGCCGAGATGAATTTTTTAATTCCCTGTAAATAAAACAATTCACGATTAAATGACAAAACGTTCTGAGTGATGTTATGCTAAAAAATGTCAAACTTCCCAATGGAAATGTCAGATTGCACCTGGCAACACTTAGTGTTGGCTAGGCCAGAATACGAGCCCCAAACCACTATTAATTCGAACAGCATAAATTTTTTGCAGTTGCAATGTTCAATACACGATATTTTCAATACAAATGCAGATAAGGAATACCAATATATTTTTTAAAAATTTTTTTGTATTTCCAAGAACAACAACAATATAAGTAATTTATTAAAACGATAGTTTTATGAGATAAGAAAAATGACCTCTATTAATTCGAACAGGGCACTGTTTAAGCTTACCGTTAACTCAAAAGAAGAACAAAACAAGAGCAACCAATGTATTGGTATCACTACCTATGCGTATTTATAGTCTGCAATAATATAATGCAGAATGCAAAAAATTTAAAAATTAATGCAGATCAGTCAAAGTTTAGCAACGATGGCACGCGGCAAGCCTATCAGAGTTTTGACTAAAGACTATTATAAATCTGGGAAGATAATTACTCAGATAAGCAACAAATTAAATTTGGCTAAGTCGTCCGTGTATGGGGTAAAAAAAATTTTCAATGAAACCAGGAGCATTGATAATAATATTGCAAATAGGGGCCGAATGTTAGCAATAACACCCCGCGATCAAAGGCAAGTCATTAATAAATATGGCTTCTCAGTGGTCGCACAAAATTGGCTAAAAAAGGCAATGTGACACCATCGTATTTAGCGATAAAGCTAATTTGATGTTAGTGTTGGGGATACGAGAAAACGCGTCATCCGTACAAAGGCAGAAACATACCATAAAGACTGCCTTAAAAGGACAGAAAGGTTTCCTGCAAGCACTATGGTATGGGGATGTATATCTGCCAAAGGATTAGGAAAACTGCATTTTATTGAAGAGATGGTTAATATTGAAAAATAGATTAATATTTGGAAGAAAGTTTGTCCATCAATACCAAATAAATTAATATAAATTAAATAAAAAAATTATTAATTAAATTAATTTAAATAATTAAATTAAATTTTTCAAAAATCTCTATAAAAATAATTTTATCGTGGCAGATCGTGGTGAATTCACTTTACAGCAGGACGGAGCATCATCGCACACAGCCAAACGAACCAAAAATTGGCTGCAATATAAGCAAATGGAGGTTATAGATTGGCCATCGCCCAGATCTAAGCCCCATAGAAAATATTGGGTGGCTAATAAAAAGAAAGCTGCGAAATGAGCCTCAAAGGAACATTACTGACCTTAAAATTAAACTGAGAAAGATGTGGGACTCGATTTCTCGAGAACCCTACCAAAAATTGTTACAATCAATGCCAACTCAAGGTAAATGCGTAGTACAAGCCAAAGGCGACGTTACAAAATTCTAGTATTCATAAATTGTTTGTTTTAAGTATGATAGTAAATCATATTACGCAGTGATCGAATTAATAATGGTCATTTTTTTCTCATCTCTTAAAACTACCGTTTGAATAAATTACTCATATTGTTGTTGTTTTTGAAAATACAACAAATTTTTTTTTTTAAAGAGAATGAAATTCTCTCTTAGAATATATATATTGGATTCCTAATCTGTAATTGGATGTATATTGGATTCCTAATCTGTAATAGTATTGAAAATATCGTGTGTTGAACATTGCGCACTGCAAAAAAATCATGCTGTTCAAATTAATAGTGGTTTGGTGCTCGTATTCATACATGATCACTAAGGGATTCACAGAGGACTATTCTTTAAAGATAGAGAAAGTGCTCACTACATGTGGATATAAAATATCTCGGCGTGAATTATGCATTATTTAAATTGACTTCTAAATATTTCAAATGATTCTGCAGGTTAATATAATCACAAACTAAGAGTCCCAGGAGAAAGCAATAGCTCTGCAATTTCTACCTAAACTTTTTATCGAGTAATATGGCGACATTAACTTACAAGAACTTATGCAGTGAAAAAGTTTCAACACTCCCCCAATTTGAATGAGCCGTGTAAAAAATCTTCACACCACCATCTCCAACTTCAGGTCCAATTTGTTTTCAATGCAGATTTTAATGTATTCTTCAACCGAAGAAAATAGTTAATTAATATAAATGAACATATTTTAATATCATATGCATACTACATAAAGTGTGCATTTGATAATCGTCTTGATAAATTTGTCTTAGAAACGTCTAAAAATGCAGGTTAATGTTTTTCAGTTTTTTAAAAGTCAATTTAAAACAATCAATGAATATTAATGCAAGGTAGTTCCCATTGTTATGAGTGTGGACGATGAGAGTTGTTTTGAAGGGGCCATTAATTGTCATATTTGGGAGGATGTTTTATTTTACTGGAAGTTTAGGGAAGTTTAGGAAGTTTAATTTATCATACAGGACGAGTAATCTTATACCTTTTTTCTTCCATAATTTTAACAGGTAGGATTGTCCTTGGTTCGTATGAGAACCTGGAGAAATTAGAGTTATTCCCATAAATAAAGAACATTTTATTTTCCTATCAAAAATAATAGATACAAAAAACGGAAATAGCTTAGAAATTCTAATTCGTTTTAGCCGCTCTTAAATCTTGTTTAATTGGTCATCAACTGTCAAAAATAAGATACGAGTGAATATTTCGAATATAAAGGTTGCAAGAAACTTCTCTGCTGGCAAGAGAAAAATTGTATAGCAATCTTAAGAAAATGTATTGTTTTTAGGAAAGATTCCGCTTATTCTGAAAAGTTTGAACTGTATTTTCATGAGCAAGCGCACCGTTATCTTGCTCTCCCACTCTGTCTTTGTGTCGCTCTGTATTCACATTCTACGTTCATATTTAAGCTGCGGTTTTGTAACCAAATCATTGTTTTCGTTGTTCTCTTTACTGATTATGTCTTCTTTTGCACATCGATTTGCATTCCCTTCGTAATTTTTTTCTTTATTTGTTTGTTTCGACTTGAAGATACCCTTTGAATCAATATGTTATTTGATTAAGTTTGTGCCATGTCACTGAACCGAGGCTGGAATTTACTTCCTGATTTTTCTGTGACCTTTTCATTTGAAGTAGTTGGTTTACCAACGAAGGTCAAGGATTATCTTTATAAAAACATTGGCTTGGGATGGCGCTGCGAAACTGGCGGGGACATTGAGGTGGAAATTCGCAAATATATGGAGCGATCTAGAGAAAGTTTTAAAGAAATCGTTTTTTGGATCTGGAAAAGTTATTTAGTAATTCGTCGTTAAACGGAAAGACTAGTTTGCCTTCGCGCAATGCGCAGACTTTCTTTTCACTCACGCGACCAGACCTGGATCTGCAGCAATCAATAAGAACAAAATTGAAATCTGAATCAACCTATGCCGATAATAGCCAACACATTAGTGAATTTACTGCCTCACAACTGAAACCTTAATGCAATAGCGAAATTGTTAATGTCACACCAGTCGTTCCGATAGCCAATCCGTTGACAACCGTACCGCCTTGCTTTAATTATCAAAGAGAAATCTGCTATTTCAAAATATTGTGCTCGGAATTTGTCAGCATCGCTTTTGGCCGTCATTGTGGCTGAGTAAAAAGGAAATGTAAATCGAAAAAGATTGGATTAAGATTCCGGGCTCCGTTCTACCTGTTATATCTTTGACACTGACTTGCCTTTTGTCTTGGGTGATTTTTATCTGTCCTCTGTTAAATGGTTTGCCTCCAAAGACTCGAATTTACTTATACCTGATAATTCAAATAGTTTAATTGATGGTCTCTTAGAGCTTTCTTTGGTTCAAATCAATCTTGATTGCAATTCTATTAATAGGACTCTTGACTTGCTATTTGTATTGGACCCCACCAATTGCAGTGTATCTAGGATTGACCCTTTGGTTATGCCAGAAGACCCATACCATCCATCTCTTAATACATGTGTTAATTTACCAATGTGTCCAGGTGAATTAACATCTGATACCACTGCGCACAGAAGGTGTTTTTTGAAAAACAGTTTTCTTTAAATTAAATAATATGATTTTGAGTATGGATTGGTCTCAATTCTACGCACGTTCTGATTTGGATAATGCAATGGAGCTTATTTATACAACTCTTAATTTTTTTTGTTATACGCGTTCCGCTTGTATCTCCTATCAGTTCTGCCAGACTTTCTTGGTTCTCTAGAGAATTATCACAGTATTCACAGCCTTTCGCTTACAGATAAATCGATTCTTTGTGAACTTAAATTAATTAAGCCAGTACACACACCAGGTCCTGATGGTGTGCCTGGTTCAATGCGATGTTCAGAACTATAGTGATATTGCTAAGCTGTTTGCAATTCCCAAATTGCTTAAGAAAATAATGGCTTCTCACCTTCAACATTTGTGTGGTTCTATTATCTCTCCTAGTCAGCATGAGTTTATGAGATGTAGATCGACAACCTCTGAACTTCTGGAGTTTACTTCCCTTGTCATTGATGGGTTAAAGAAAAAGGTGCAAGCTGACGTTGTTTATACTGATTTCAGTAAAGCTTTTGATTCTGTAAATCACTCATTACTAATTCATAAGGTTGACCTTCTCGGCTTTCCCAATAATCTTCTTCTTTGGATATCTACTTATTTGTGTAACAGAACGCAAAAGTTAGCTTCAAGACTTCATTCTCAAAGTCCATCAAAGCTTCGTCTGGAGTACCCCAAGGTAATCATCTTCGTCCACTTCTTTTTACGTTATTTATCAACGATCTTTCATCTGTTCTATCTCACTCTCATGCATTCATGTTTGCGGACGACGTCAAGCTTTGTTTAACTTATAGTGGCCCTCTCTCTGATAGGTTATTGCAAGCGGATTTAAATGCCATGTCTCTTTGGTGTCAAAACAATTTACTTAATCTTAACATTGCTAAATGTAAAGTAATGAGTTTCTAGGAATGCGTTAATGATACCGAGAACTCAGTAAATTATTCAGGTATAATCCTGGATCATAAGCTGAGGTTTAATGAACACATTGATGTTTCGGTCACTAAAGCAATTGGAGTTCTTGGGCTTATTACGTGTTGGTCTCAGCAATTTGATGATCCTGATATCAATAGACTTTTGTTCGTCCCATTCTTGAGTACGGGTCATGCATTGTTCCCCTCAATACAATTCATATCGTACCAGAATAGAATCAGTTCAAAAACAATTTTTAATAGTTGATCTTCGCGGCTCGAGCTGAAACTCAGAAATTTCTTTCCCTTCTTACTCAAGTAGACTGCGCCTAATTAATCTCCCCTCTCTCACTAATCGTATAATTATGCTTGGAATAATGTTCGTTCATAAATTATAACGGGTCAAGTTGACTTCGTTAGTTTATTGAACAAAATAACTTTTAGCATACCTTTGATACCTACTTTAACTTTAACCCCTTACATCTTCAGCATTGCACCACTAACTGGGCTTTGCATGAACATTTTCGTATTATTTGTGCTGACTACAATAATCTTCTCCGTACGATAAGTTTTTGAGTGTGCTTTACTAACTATTAAGGCCTCTATTTTATATCATACTAATCGAACTAACTAACATTTCTCTAATTTTATCTTGGTCTGATTGCGTTTTTCCCAATCATTGCAACAAATGTTGGACCAATCGGTTTATCTTTTTTATTTTTTTAGATACCGTCAGAATATTTTATATTGTTAGTTAATATTTACTTTATAAAATAGTTTTACCTAATATTAATAAATTTTATTGTTGTAGTAGTTGTAGTTGTAGTTGTAGTTGTAGTTGTAGTTGTAGTTGTAGTTGTAGTTGTAGTTGTAGTTGTAGTTGTAGTTGTAGTTGTAGTTGTAGTTGTAGTTGTAGTTGTAGTTGTAGTTGTAGTTGTAGTTGTAGTTGTAGTTGTAGTTGTAGTTGTAGTTGTAGTTGTAGTTGTAGTTGTAGTTGTAGTTGTAGTTGTAGTTGTAGTTGTAGTTGTAGTTGTAGTTGTAGTTGTAGTTGTAGTTGTAGTTGTAGTTGTAGTTGTAGTTGTAGTTGTAGTTGTAGTTGTAGTTGTAGTTGTAGTTGTAGTTGTAGTTGTAGTTGTAGTTGTAGTTGTAGTTGTAGTTGTAGTTGTAGTTGTAGTTGTAGTTGTAGTTGTAGTTGTAGTTGTAGTTGTAGTTGTAGTTGTAGTTGTAGTTGTAGTTGTAGTTGTAGTTGTAGTTGTAGTTGTAGTTGTAGTTGTAGTTGTAGTTGTAGTTGTAGTTGTAGTTGTAGTTGTAGTTGTAGTTGTAGTTGTAGTTGTAGTTGTAGTTGTAGTTGTAGTTGTAGTTGTAGTTGTAGTTGTAGTTGTAGTTGTAGTTGTAGTTGTAGTTGTAGTTGTAGTTGTAGTTGTAGTTGTAGTTGTAGTTGTAGTTGTAGTTGTAGTTGTAGTTGTAGTTGTAGTTGTAGTTGTAGTTGTAGTTGTAGTTGTAGTTGTAGTTGTAGTTGTAGTTGTAGTTGTAGTTGTAGTTGTAGTTGTAGTTGTAGTTGTAGTTGTAGTTGTAGTTGTAGTTGTAGTTGTAGTTGTAGTTGTAGTTGTAGTTGTAGTTGTAGTTGTAGTTGTAGTTGTAGTTGTAGTTGTAGTTGTAGTTGTAGTTGTAGTTGTAGTTGTAGTTGTAGTTGTAGTTGTAGTTGTAGTTGTAGTTGTAGTTGTAGTTGTAGTTGTAGTTGTAGTTGTAGTTGTAGTTGTAGTTGTAGTTGTAGTTGTAGTTGTAGTTGTAGTTGTAGTTGTAGTTGTAGTTGTAGTTGTAGTTGTAGTTGTAGTTGTAGTTGTAGTTGTAGTTGTAGTTGTAGTTGTAGTTGTAGTTGTAGTTGTAGTTGTAGTTGTAGTTGTAGTTGTAGTTGTAGTTGTAGTTGTAGTTGTAGTTGTAGTTGTAGTTGTAGTTGTAGTTGTAGTTGTAGTTGTAGTTGTAGTTGTAGTTGTAGTTGTAGTTGTAGTTGTAGTTGTAGTTTACCCTAGCTTCAATGCATCACGCCTTTTATGCAACGCAATGCGGCACTCGAAATGCGAAGTGTCCGATTACCGCTCTTGACCCTTTTAAGCGCGTAGCGCTGAACTCAATTTGGACGCGTCAGTATTATTTATACAAATCTACTTAGTTGCTAGGGCAAATATATAATCAGTTGTGAACTTATACACTGGAGTTTACTTACGAAGTGAGATTTCTCAAGTGAGATTGTGTCTTCCTTCCGCTGCACCTTCTGCGATCGAAACCCCTATTTCCAAGCTCGAAAATAAGAGGAGTACTGATCAGCGAAATTTTGCGCGGTGCTGCTATGTACTGTGCATGCTGGTTGGCTCCGCAGAGGTCTGTTTGAGACGCCACAAGTCGAAATCCGCCACGTCCCACCTAGGGAATGAGGAGAAGGGGGAAAGTCGTCCCTTTTTTGTCTGCTAAAATCAGCTGATCGCGCAGTGTTGCTCATGGCACAAAAAGTTGCCAGACAGTTGAGATTACCCAACCTGCTAACTCTGCGCGTCAATTTGCAAGGTTCCTAACAAAATGCTAGCATATCGACCGATTAAATATACGCTTAGTGTTAGTTTCAAAGTCGCACAAATAACTGCGAAAAAAGAGAATCTTTGACTCGCCCCCTGTTAAGTCCTAATTTTCTATTACGGCTATTAACCAGCCGACGCATTAGTGGGCAGTAGGCTATGGAAAATCGTGACCCTTTCAAGATGAATTTCGTCACCGCCAGGCCCATCCCCCGAGCAGCTCCATCTACTGTAGAAATAGTGAACTCGGAGAGCCCTTAAAGACTTGGGGACCCCGATAGCCCACAAAACACGACAAGAAGCACACCGCTCAAGAAGACAAAAAACAACGGCAAAGAAGTAGATGAAATGGGCTCAATACTGGAAGAGCTCGTCTACACCTACGGAAAGAAGCAGCCAGCTACAAGGCACAGTAACCTGGCTACGAAGAGCATGCTCTATAGACTAAGAGAGCTGCATATTTCTGTTTACAATCAGATAATGGACATCACAGACCATTTATCTGAGGCTTTGGAGCCCATTGCCATACTAAAGGAGGATCCCAACTCAGTACAGAACTTGCAAGTTGTGCGAGCATTAGTCAGCTAAACACGTTGGCATAGCCCCCGCAATCCCCGAAGAAGTAGCGCAAACCAAATGACCCATCGGTAGCATCTGCGAAAAAACTTCCACAGAAGTCTGCAAACGTCACTAAACCAACACCAATGATAAGCGAACAGAAGAACCATCTGGAGCAGCAACAGGTAACAAAACCTTCCCAGAATACAGAAAATGGCTGTACGGAAGTAGCAAGGAAGAAAGCTAGACCGTAGTTTCCCAATCTTTCTGACACAATTATAGCCACATGTGCAGCAAACCAGACATATACGGATATATTGAAGATGATAAATGCAGAGCCGACGCTGTAGAACCTGAAGGGCAAGGTACACGGTATCAGGAAATCCGCAAAGGGCGAAATGATCCAAGAAATGCAGATACAGTCGGATCCTGCTACTGAGCAACTACACACTGCACTAAAGGCAGATGAGCTTTTCTCAGCTCTATTTGCATCTTTTAAAGGGGACATCCCAATTGAGGTAGCCCCAACAATGAGAACAACATTCGGTGGCAAACAGATTGCGATGATAGCTCTGCGGCCAAGCCTCGCTTCCAACCTCCAGATGCAAAGAAGAGTACGTATTGAATGGAATCTTTGCTAACTTCGGCTTAAAGTCGATTTCATAAAATGTTTCGGTGCATGGGATATGCCCACCCGCTGCAGTAGCAGCCACCCAGTCCCCAAAGTAACGTGCTTTAAATGTGGCAACACTGAACACACAGCAAATATGTGCATCAAGACACCCGACTGCCAACGCTGCGCAAGGTTAGAACCGGGCGCAAACCAAGCTTGGCACTCTGGACTAAGTAAATTATGCCCAGAATACAAGGAGGCACTTAATGAGATTAAAAATAGCTAAGGTCCTACAACTTAACCTAAACCATTGCAGAGCAGCCCTGGACCTGCTATCACAAACAGCAAGGGACAATAGGATAGACGTGGCAGTACTTAGCGTGCCATATATATAAAAAGACTCTGGAGTGTGGATCCAAAGTTCAGACGGCGGTGCAGCAATTTGGAGCTGTGCAACTCTGGCTAAGTAGCTTACCCAACGGTATCCGAAAAATGGATTCGTTGGAGCTAGATATGAGTATGCGAGGGCTGCTATATATATTTATGGCCTAATAATGAAAATACGAATAGTTATCAACGAAAATGGTTTTATTGATTTTCAAAATATTCTCCATCAAGATTTATACACTTTTGCATGCGCTCAAACCAATTTGCAAAGCACTTCTTCCATTCCGATTAAGACACCACCAAAACATGGTTTTTGAATGCTTCTACAGCATCTTCTGGCGACGAAAATCGTTGACCACGCATTATTTTCTTGATGTGTGGAAACAAAAAGAAGTCATTGGGGGCCAAGTCAGGGCTATACGGCGGATGACCCATCAATTCGACGTGTTGGCCGGTGATAAGGCGCTGGTTTGAGCCGCTGTGTGAGAGCTCGCATTGTCATGGTGTACAATGATTCGTCTTCTCTTGTTCGTTTTTCGAATTTATCCGAAGACTTCAGGCAAACAAATGGTGGTGTACCAGTGTTCCAGAATTGACCGTCCTACGTTGCTCAAGCGGAACAATTGCCACATGACCAGTTTTGCCGAAGAAACTGGCGACCATTTGCTTCGAAGTGCTTCTTCCACAAACAACTTTCGTTGGATTTTGCTCTTCTTGAAAGACCCACACGGTCGATTGCTGTTTTGTTTCGGGCTCATACGCATGGATCCATGAAGTACCACGATCGTATTTTTCAGCATTTCTTTACACCAATCCACACGAGCTTTTTTTGAGCGATTGTCAAATTGTGCGGGATCCAACGAGAAGAAACCTTTTTAAGGCCAGGTGTTCACGCAATATCGAATGTATGCTGGTGGGAGAAATGCATTGGCATGCCTCTATCTGAAGGTATGTTACATGACGGTCTTGCATTATCAGTTTACGTACGGCATCGATGTTTTCTGGCACATCGGCTGTTTTTGGACGACCTTCACGGAATTCGTCTGTGGCCACGATTGAATTTGTTGTACCAGTTTTTTACAGTGCTAAATATGGTGCTTCGTATATTTATATACAGCTGTTACATAGCACCAAGTATTTTCCTAGATGAATACACAACCATAATCGACGATATCGCTCAAGACGCCCGCGATAAGTTGCCCATCATAATTGGAGGCGACTTCAATGCCTTTGCCACGGACTGGGGAAGCAGCTGAACATCGCGAAGAGATTCTATTTTTCTAGACACATTTGTGTTTTTTTGCTAGCAGAGAGTCTATAGTCGACTTGACATGCCAGTCCAGAAATCGTCCGACCACTTTGCCCTAATAACCGAATATACCTTAGCAAGATGCAATCAGCCAAGTATCTTAAACATTTGGTCTGGATACAAACCGGATACCCTGAACCTCGACGTAGTCCTCTCTGCTATGCAAGGATTCAGACTATATGGTAGCGCTAACTACTCTACAGATATGTTAACATATGTCATCACCACCGCATGGGATGCATCAATTCTAAAAGCTTACAAATGCAATCGACATAGCCCAGAAGCCTAGTGGAACGACGAAATCGCCCAGACACGTGGCAAGACGCTAATGAGAGCGTCACAGAACCACCCCTATGTTTACGTTGCTCTCCCTATCTTAAAGAGAAAAGTGGAGAATCTTTAGGAATGCTGTTAAGCGCAACATTGATCGTCATTTCCAAGACCTCTGCGATGTCACCGACGCACAACCATTCGGACTAGCATACAAACTGAACATGGGTAAGCTAACCCGACATTCGGCAACCACAAGTGCAACTCAGCTCAAAAGAATTGTCCTCTTTCCAAAACAGCCGCCAACTCAATTTCCTTGGCAGTATGCCGCACCTGCAGTCAACATAAAATGGTGATCACCAACCTGGCTGCAGGAATTAAGATTGGCAAGGTCCGAACGAAATTCCAAATATAGCCATCCATCATATTATCGCGGCGCATCCGGATATATTCGTTGATACAACATATGTATTTTGGAAGGCGCAGTAACACGTAGATGGAAAACTTAGCGCCTCTTTCTCATAAAAAACCCGGCAAGGAACTAGATAACTCATCCGCATACTTTAAATTGACCAGGGTCCACGGCATCTCAGATCAGCAATTCTGCTTTAGAAAGCAACGCAGCACCACCGATGCCATCCGAGCTGTAACGGATATAGCGAACCGAGCCATCCAACGTACGAGATGAGCTGGAGGCACAAAACAATATTGCCTTAAATGAACTCGGCCAGGTAGACCTGCATTCTGGAAACCCTTAATGCTTTTCGGGATACCTAGTCCAACTAATATTCAACTATTTTCAGGACAGAGTCCTACTCTACGACTCCGAAGAAGCGCATCACCAGGTTAGAATAAGCGGAGGAGTCCCCCAGGGTTCAGTTCTCGGACTTACCGTGTGGAACATCATGTTCGATGGAATACTCCGATTGAGTCTTCTAGACGGAGGCACCTTCATCGGTTTTGCAGATGACATAGCGTTGGTGACAACCGGCAAGAAACTCGACCTGGTCACTGCAAGCAGTAACGCCGCCATCGATGTAATAATAGCCTGGCTGTCCCAAAATGGTCTTGATGTGGGCAATCTGGGCAACAGTAATGACTGTGCAGTCGAACAGCAGAGGATACATGCGTGTCGTCACTAGGGATGGCACAATTAATAATATGATTCACAATAATCGATTATTTTGTTTCAGTTAGGAATTTAATTGAATCAAAAAATGGGTTTCGATTAATTGAATCATTAATCGACTAAACTACAAATTAATCGCTTCAGTTCACTTTTACGCGCAAAATAAAAGGTGATAAGCAAAATATAATTTTAATATGGCTCCAACTTCAAGCAAAGTATGGAAACATTTTACCAAAATAGATGAAAAAGAGGTGCAGTGCCGTTTGTGTAATAATAAGCTGAAATATTGCAAAATCACCACAAATATGCTTCAGCACTTAAAACTGAAGCACACAAAAGAGTATGCGTCCCTCCAGGTGGGAAGTATTTTAGTTTTCATTTGCTTATATCATCAGTATATTCAAAATTTTATTATTTTAGAAACCAACTGTCGGCAATCAAGATTCTGAAGGTGAAGAGAAAGTGGCCCACACAAGTCTAACTGCAAAATCAGTACAAAATCAACCCAGCATACAAGCGCCATTTTCAAACGCAAATAGTTATGCATCAGGTGGCTCCAAACATAGCAAGATCACAAAATCAATTGTTGATATCATTGTGATGGATAATTTGCCGTTCTCACACGTGGAAAGTATTAATGTGAAAAATTTACATCTTTCAGTGTCGCTAACATTAAATATATATTGTATTTAGGAAAGGGATTATTAAAAATGATAAAGGAACTTCATCCGCTCTACGAAGTGCCAACTAGGAATACAATTAAATCTGAAATGAAAAAAATGTATGTGGAGGAAGAAAATAATTTCAAAAAATGGTTTCCCGAGTGTCAGGCATATCATTGACAACAGATATATAGACTGACATAAAGCTTAATAGCATGATTGGCATAACTCTACATGGCTTGTTTGGAGCTAAGCAAATTAGTGTGACGATTGGAGATTTCAAATTAACTGAAGCCCACACGGCTGACCACATCTCCGAAGTGCTAATGACTTCGTTAGAAAAGTTAGCTATTGCTGAAGACCAAGTTACAGCAGTGGTATCGGACAACGGCGCAAATATAGTTTAAGCCATATATAAGAGCTTTGGAAAATCGCGCTATATCCCATGCTTCGCTCACACTTTGAATTTAGTGTGCACAAATGCCTTAGAAATTGTTGAAGCATCTAATTTAATTACCAAATGCCGTACAATAGTAGTTTGGTTGAAGCGCAGCGTAAAATCCAAAGAAAACTGATACCAGCTGCAGCTTTCTGCTGGCGATTCAGAAGGAAAAGCCTTAAAAGTAATCTTTGATGTGAAAACAAGGTGGAATTCCACTTTTTATATGCTTGAGCGCTTTATAAAATTAATATCGTACATCGGGCAAGTGGTATTAAATTTTTCTGATGCCCCGCAAATGATTTCAACTAAAGATAAAAATGAAATAATTGAAATTATTGCGTTGCTTAAGGCATTAGAAGCCACTCAGATAAGCGGAGAGAAGTATGCTACTTTAAGCCAAATCAAACCCATTACACACTGTGGACGTCAGCAATTAATAAAGTAATTTGCACCTAAAGCACGGGAAACAAGTTAAAGTCGGCTATCTTGGGACAGTTCAATCGAAATTTTGGGACAATAGAACAATCCGTTTTATGTGCAGCATCGACCTTAATGGATTCTCGTTTCAAAGAAATTCATTTTCAGGATCCATTAGCGTTGTCTTCAATTATGAGACACGTGCGGAAAGATATAACTGAGCTTTCAAAAGTAGATGACAGCCTTGGAAGCGTTAATGACGGGTCCTCCATTGGGGAAGTTGAATTGGATTTATGGGCCCACCACAAGATACTGGCGCACAAACGGCGCAAGAAAAATGATGGCCCGTCACATATTCAGGACGAACTCAGCTACTTCCTGAATACTCCTGTAATAAAACTTAAACGGAATGTAGTTGATGCCTGGGACGAGATGCGATTGGTATATCCTAAACTGTATGTTATAACTTGCCAGTATTGTTTACTTATTGGTACTTCGGTACCGGCAGACCGCATTAGTAGTGGCTGGATTGATTCCTCTCCTACTCCTTGCAGCCGAAAGAATGGGCGGCACCACTCCAAAAAGGATATTCAGAGACGCAACAATAGCACAATGGCTGATTAGCTGGTACAACGCAGCCAATGGTAGATGGTCATACCGGCTAATCAGGGACCTGAAAAACTGGCTTCTTCGCCGTCATAGGCAGTTGAATTTCTATTTGGCACAGCTGCTTACGGAGCACGGATGCTTTAAATGATACCTACACCGGTTCAAGCATACCGAAGACCCTTTCTGCGAGCATTGCGGTTACGAAATCATTGAAAACGCGGAGCACGCCATATTTTTGTGTTCACTTTTCGCCGAAAATGATTGCCGACGAAGCTGCGTAAACGAGCACCTCCAACCTAGTTTCCCACATCATGAAGGAGCTATGTCGTAGGGAGAGGCAGTAGAGTGTACCTGAGTACTAAGCGGCAGTAGTCGAAATCCGGTCCGCGAAGTAGTTCTTTCCGACGGTCCCACGGTCCCGGATCCTATCCTCTTAAAGCTGATCTTCCTTCCTCTCTCATTCTTTTATTGCCCCCTTCTATTTCTAAGCTACTTTTTAGATTGTTAAAGTTATTCTTATTTTCAAATAAAATAAAATAAAAAAAACATTTGAGTTTCAAATGATTTTCTAGAATTTTGCAACATACAGCAAGATAATGCCAACAAATTTTAGCGAAGTCACTAAAATATTTACATCGTGCGTATGCAGAGCTCATGCCTATATTCTATGAGATGTCCCGTTATATTTTTAGTTTTTCTGCTTTTTTCCAAAAAAACTTAATGCGTAAATTCGCCAAATGTAAGTTAATGAACTAAATGAGCATGATGTTGATAAAAAATTAATTTGTTTTATGTTAAAACATATTATGAACATGGAAACCATAAAATAAACAAACAAAAAATTGCTTTTCCACCTTTCTGTTAGTGCGTTGTCCGGGTATAACGACGTAAATCGTCGGTCCCTTGAAATTCGCTATAACCGGATTCTACTGTATTTTTATTTTGGCAACATCACTGAAACTTACATGGGGAATCTTCCAAAAAATATTTAGTACTTTTAACTTCTGCGTCAGCATACAGTGGGGGAGCAAGATGCTTACTTCCTGCCAGGCCTCTACGCCGATTAAGAAGACGAGGTTTAGACAAAAAAAATTGGAAAACTCTGAAAACCTCCTTTGAACTATGAGTTAAAGTTATAAGCCATTATGAGCAAGTGAGGTTTGACTTTTTTATTTATTTGTATACTTGCGCTGTTATGTTGCTATTGCTGAATTGTAAGGATTCAACGCTTCATTAAATTAAGAAGAAAGTGAAAAACTTTTAACTCATATGTCCCAATGGTCCTTGTTTTAGAAAGTACATAATTTGAATTTTATCATTTGCTTAAATGTCTGTTCATATGATAAGTATGATACTTTGATATATTTTCATCTGAGAAATGGTTTCCCGCTCATTAAATATTTAATTAATTTTGTTGTGTATCCAACTTACAAATTCAAATGATTATTGGAAACAATCTATTTAATCCTCTTTTTGCTTTATCCTTTAGCTTTGCAACTTGTAGTAAGGGGTTGTTATTATAAGCGTGTCCTTTTATTATGTATTCTTTTACTTATCTATCAGCAGCCGACCCTTAATTATACATTAAAATTAAAAATAAACATGTATGAAATAAATAAAATTACTGTGTAAATATAAATACATTATTCTGGAGGTTTTAAAATAAAAGAAGATTGTGGCAACATTTGTTGCATGATATATAATATTTAGCAAATTGGATTGACACCAAAGAAACATATCACAACATTTTGTATCTTTATCTGAATACATATGCTGACATTTTCATTTCCTTGTTATGAATCTCTTGAGTGACGCTATAATCGCTTCTGTCGCTAGGCCACAAACTATTTCATATGAACCGCCTTGGTACTCATACTTAACTATTGTCCTCTTCCTTTAAAGACTCTCTTGTTTATTGGTTCTGCATAGTCGATTCCAATATGATTGAATGCGTGTGACATTGTAACTCTTGGCTACGATATCTGGCCCATTTGTTGTTCCGTGTTCGATTAGCGATACCTCGTACATTCTGTGCACCTATAAATTATTCGTTTTACTGAGTTTTTCAGTCCGTTCATCCAAAACTCTTGCTTTTTGTATCTCTTCATACTTCGGTTACTCTATTCCTTCCTTGAGTTTCTATGTGAGCATTCTTATTGAATTAAAAGTTGCCATTGCTTTGCATTTAAATATTTATTCTTATTCATTCTTTTCTGCTGTCCATTCCTTTAGATTCTTTATTATTCAGTTTGTCTGGCAGAATTTCTTAGGTTCCCAAGTGTGCTGGATTTTATTTAGGTCCCACATCTCTATACGTTGCTTCTTCGCTAGTAGCTTGATTTGCTCTGTTTTCATTCTAACGAATTTGTTCGAATTTCTGTTGTTTCTAATCCAGCCCAACATGATTCAGATTCGCTCCAAGCTTAGATTATCGCTGTTACGACATTTTTAGCAATGCTATCAGATGTGCTCCACGCAGCTCCAATTTGGTCAATGTTTGTAATTGCATTTACTTTGTTTTGCTGGTAATTTTAGCTATCGCCGTTGGTGTCTTATCCTAAATAACTGCAGCCTATGCAATTTCAGATGCATCAGTGAAATACACGGATTTCTAATGTCGTGCCGTTGCATGCTGCTGCCCATCTTTAAATTTTTTGCTTTTAATGGACTTTAGATTTTTGTCAAATTCTCAGTTTCGTTTTTTTTTTTTTTACATTCTTTCAGGAATTGGTTGTATTGTTTTCTCCTATCGCTAAGTAATTTTTTCTTCTAATTCATGAAACGTGCGATTGCTTTATTTCTTGATTATCATAAGTCTTTGTCTTCAATAAATGGCATATTTACTACGAATCTACCATTTTCATTAATCTGTGTGGATTCTTTCAAAATTCAATGTACATTTCATTATCATAAGACGTCTTAGTTTGTCGAACTTCTTCCAGTTCCCAAAACATTTTTAAATTCATAACTATTGCGTTCCAGATCTATCCAAGTCTAATACATTGCCCAAACACTGATTCGCCTTGTCTTCTTTTAATAAAAATGTCAATCCGACTTCGCTAATTAAATGCGGAATCTGCTAGCACCTTAATTTGAGCTGTGGCCAGCAAAGTATTACTTGTCCTACTCGTCATAGTTGTTTAATTTTCATTTTCCTCATAAAGTAGATCGTGATTTTTCCCGTTTCATTTCTTTCATATCGTTCTTTTTCAGTTATTAGTAATATAACTCTGTTCTTTTAATTAGTTCAATTTTCCTGAAATTAAGGTAGTTTCGAATGTTGTGACCTGGTGTTTCACAATAATTATACGTATTATTCACCATGGTATTTATATTCTTTGTGTTCTTTTTGTACCTCGTTGGTCTTGCCGCCTGAACTGTTTTTTAATTCTTTTATAGGAATCGTATGACATCTTCTATGTGTAGCTTCCAAATCTCTTTTGTTTTGTTAGAGACATGCTCGTTATGCTGCATACCTTGGCAATCAAATTTTCTGGTAAAGAATGGCTCAGCATCTTTGTCTGGTATTTTCATTCCATTTATGGCATGCTTACCTTTCTTGGCTGTGTCTAGCATGTTTTGAACACTCATGTAGTACTCAAAGTTCATATATAGCAGATCTTAAATGCAGTTCGAGTACACAGTTTCCTTGTATCTTCGTATCTTTTTTTAGGATTCTTATAGCTGCTTCGTAGTTCTCCCTGCTTTTGTGGAGATGCCGTATTAATAGAGCTGCTCCTCCTTTTACTAGCTCTTTTTTATCTTCTGAACTTTGATTTTGAGTTAATGTTAGCAAGGAACATATCTGAGAAGTTTGACCATTCAGTTATCTCACCATTGAAGTAGGCTATTTCTATTGGTGTTAATTCTGTTTTTACGTTCAGATGGCTTGTTATCGGTGAGCCATCGTTTTTTAGCCTTTTGAATTCTTTGAGATCTTCACATTAAACCCGTGTTTCTGGTCTTGTGTGACCATGTTTTTTCACTAAGAAATCTCCGCCAGCCTGTTAAAATCTTCTTCTTTAATTTCGGCATAGTCATTCTGGTGCTGTTAAAAGTTTTATTTGATAAAAACCAAAGATAATATATATACATATTTTTAAATTCGTGGTAATTCCAATTAGATTATGAAACTACATCCGCTTTATATTCCTTTGGTATCTTTCCATCTCGTTTTGTCTTCGGTTGCCTTTGTGGTTCTGTCCATTTTCTCAATTTTAGTTATAATCTATCGTTAACGGTAGTGGTCCGGCCCCTTTTTCTGCAGCGTCCTTTAAAAAGTCTTTCCTCCTCGATCAAAAGAGTTTCACGCCGATTGTATTGTTTTTTATAAACTGTTT
The DNA here is from genome assembly GCA_018901795.1 of Drosophila sp. st01m. Classification (NCBI taxonomy): domain Eukaryota; kingdom Metazoa; phylum Arthropoda; class Insecta; order Diptera; family Drosophilidae; genus Drosophila; species Drosophila sp. st01m. The sequence continues at coordinate 34,263 of JAEIFG010000335.1, forward strand.
TCATTATTTGCTTCACTTATCTTTTCGCAATATTAATAGCAGCAAGCTTTCAAATCCCTGCATTATAATATAATAATAATTGTGTGTTGGTTTACGTTTATTAATTTGTGTTTCTTATTAACAAATGAGTAATGTACTACTAATTAGACAGAGTTCAATAAAGTGTTTACAATATATTTGTCTTTCTTTTACTCATTGTAATTACGATTTCTTATGTACTTCTTTGATCTACTGCATTGTTTTAGTTCGAGTCGCTCATATCAAATTATTGCGTTGTGTTATTTTATTTCAAATTAAGTGGGGTTGCTTTTCACGCTGAGCTAGCGGGTTTTTCAAGAAGTAGTTTAGCATTACAAAATATCATTTTTAACGACTTGATGCAATCAAATTTGAAGAGGACAAACTTTAAATGTTATTTTGAGAAGGCTACCAAAAATTTCAAATAAGAGAACTTTTATATATTGAGTCGATCGAGATATCTTTCGACACGTATTAACGATAAAATTAAAAAAATAGGCCAATGGGCTTTAACGTCTCCATTGCCTTTAATTATTTAAATTGTGTTCCTTACACTTGAACTCCTATACACCAGACTAGTTAGCAAAAGAGCACAAGTTAGCAAAGTATCAACTTTTGCTTCAGAAGACTATAACTTTGTATTGGTAAATAACTCGATCTGATCGGACAGTCATTGCAAATTTTTGAAGCTAGCTGACTATACGTGTATTGCCAGTCGCCTTTCACACCCTTCGTGCTGCATTTCTCACTAGCGCGGACTATCGTCCGCAGTGATGCAAGTGATAGATCTTCGATTATATTGTTGACAATATAAAACCTACTTTATTCACTGTTAAGTAAAATTAATAGTCAACTATTATTTTTGTAATAATTCTAACTTTAAGCATTCATAAAAAAAATTGTATTTGTTTTGCAAATATTATTTTTCTTTCTTCTAATTATTAAACTTAAAAAATCAATAAGCATTAAACTCTTTGACCAACTGACTGACTAACTCACTGATTTAGCATTGTGCTCTGAATAGTCGTTTTGAATTTTGTCAAATTAACTCTCTATGGAGTAAGACTGTCGTATTCGGTTGGCCTTCTTGCTACTTAGTGTCCTATGTAATCTTATGTAATATTTAATACTATAGTATTGAAGTGTGTTCCTCTAGTATTCCTCTTTTGTTCTTATCGTATGAGATGGCGTTATAAGTGTTAAGTCATAACACACAGCTGGTGTATGCTTATCTATTATTCCTAAGTTCCAGGACTGTGACCAAAATGGTAACTTCAACTTGAAGAAACCCATTTAAGTGGATTTTGTTCCACTGGTGCTTGCGTACTCCGAGAGCTGCTCATTTATGAACACCAATAAAACATCAGTTTTTAAGATTTCTAAGTAATTTTTATTGAGGAGGACGAAAATACAGACCAAACTTGTAGTGCATGTAATCTTCCTCAGAACAGTGAGATTCGTTAGGATAATTATAAAACTATTGTAGTATTGATGGCAGAAAAGTTCTTGCAACCTACTTTCAGTTTCCAAATATTCATGAGAACATCCACTCTTCATACGCAAAAGTATAAACTCATTTAAAAGGCTGAATTCCGATCTTCTTGTTGTCAGCTCATCAACAACAAAAAAAAGAAGCGTCTAAACTATAAAGCATTTAAATCGCTACTTAACAGATTGCTAAAAAGGGATGCAAAATTTAAATTTATTAAGGAATGTGAAAAAATATTAAAGCAGAATTAAAAGCAAATGGACTTTGAGGTTATACGTTATATACGTAAAGTAAACTAAGAGTGTTTAGATAACGAACTTTTAAAGTATTGCCGTTTCATGTTTATAATATTTTTGAAAGGGAAATATAATGACTTTATTAATGGGAATAACTCCAATTACTCCAGATAGTTCTTTTACAAACAAATAAAAATCGTACTCAGTGAAATTATGAAAGAAAACCAGTATGAAATTACTCGTATTATATGACAAATTACATTTAGTATGAGCTGTCTATTATTAGAATTAAATACAAATGGGACCAAGTAGAGGGGTGCCGCCAACTCGCTCGATAAAAACTTAAGGCATAAATTGGAAGTCCATTGCTTTATCCTGGGATTTTTAGTCTGCATTGATATGATGTTATTTTTGATGAAGTTGTTGTTGCCTTGAAGAGCTGCTTCAGTTGTCCTTAAATGTTTATAATAATTAAGGATATTTATAAATCTTTAATATACTTGTATTAAATTATTAAATTATTGCCACGCATCCCTAAAACACGATAAACCACCAATTCCACAGTTATTAAGATACAGTAGAATCCGATTATAACAACTCCGCTTATAGCGTTAGTCCAGTTATTGTGACGGAAACTCGATGGCTTGGTTGGTCCACAACGGATATGAACGATCAACATTGAACATGTTCGCGAACAGTTCAATCGAATCAACTCATCGTTCGAACTGATTCGATCAAATCGCATCTCTCTTTGTTGACGATCAAGGAGCGTTCACGATTATCTTGTTATCGAGAAATTCACTCCGCTCAGCATCCAATCATGTGAGCGTCATGGATTGTGATCGTTTTTTTCGATCCAATCACGATCATGGATCAATGATTAAAAAATGATTAAACACGACAATGTATTTTTGCATGAATCTGCTTCTTTTACTAAGTAAATGTGCGCGAGTTACCATAACATCTCTCATCCCGAACTCATCTCTACTCTGTGCATATTAACGAACGGGATCACAAGCACCGACGAACAACAATTGCGATATCCACAAATATCTAATAGAGCTTTCGTCTCTACTTTGGGAGCACCAACAAACGGGATAAAAAGCTCTATTGTATAACCATAGATGTAGCCATAACTATTTTTAATAAAGCTTTCATCATTCTGATTTGTTCCACATACTGAAAACAGTCGATCGTTTTAATTATCCGCATAAAGGGAATCATCTATATAAATACAAATCGTTACCTCCCACCGTCTCGACCTAAGGCAATCTGGTAACTGGCGCAGCCGGCTCGTACTCCACATCCATTGGAAGGAGGGAACCACGAGTATAATAATCAAAAAGTAAGCGAACAAAGAAATTAAAATACAAATTGTACGTAGTACTTGTGTACATGCATATATGCGTATGAAAAGTAAAGAAAAGAAAAGAAATATGTATATATGTATGTATATGTGTAATTCAAATGTGCAATGTATTTCAGTGGTGCAAGAAGTGTAGTGCATATACACATGTAAATATATATAAAATAAAAGAAATTCATTAAAAAAAGGATATAATACAAAAAATTAATGTGTAAGTTAACAATAAGAGGGATGCTCCGGGCTGCTGCCCTGTATCAGGGCTGGGCAGCCTAGGTGGCTCTCTCTTCACTCCCTATCGACGGCTACTGCGCTCGATAGGCAGTCCGTTCCGTTGTGCAACCCTGAGGGTTGTCGTGCTGCAAGCCCGTGGGATTCCCACGGTGTGCGAAATGCCGGTGATGATCCGTTGCTCGTTAGAGCCAGAGTCCACTTGTACGCGGGCGTCGGTGACGTTCCCGCGGCTCCTCCGGAGCTTGTTCCCGCGTTGCGCGAGACGCCTATGAGACGTCCCGCTGTGTGCCTAATGGCGGATTCCCACGGTGCACGAGACGCCGGTGGGGCGTCCCGCTGCTGAGGTTCCCGCGTTGCGCAAGACGCCGGATGAGGCACCCTGCGGCAAAGGTCCCGCGGTGCACGAGACGCCGGATGAGACGTCCCGCTGTCCTCTCTCCAATTTCCTCCCACGTCGCTCGGTGCGCTGCCCCTGCGTCGCTTCCTCGCTGACCGGGGTTCAGGCTCGCAATACGTGCGCGGCTCGGCGCCGCTTCCGTTGTCGTGCAGGAGACGCACGAGGCGTTGGTGGTTCAGGCGCTCAGTCTAGAGCCTGGGAAACGGTGAGGAAAACGCTACCGTTGGCGCCTCCGCGCTGCCCGCTCCTCGACAACCACGTTGTGTCACGCTGCTGCGCCGTCGGGCCAAAGGCAAGTAGTACCGGCGAGCAGCGTAACTTGGCGGGTTCTCGTCCGCGCACCACGCTCTCGGTGTCGCGCGCGATGTGATATTCCACTAGGCCTCGTTGCCTACGGTGGCCCAAGAAGGTGCAGGCGGGCAAATGCGCGTGCTGTGGCGTGCCGTTACGCTGCCTGCTGCGCCACGCAGCTGATGGCGGCAAACGCTCCGGACAACAGTTCTGGGCGCGCACGTCCTCGCCTGCGCTCCGCCGCTCGGGGTTGCGCGGTGACGCGGTAGTCGTCGAGCACTGCCGCCAGTGATAGCGGAGTCAGCTGCGTCTCGAACTATCGCCGCGCGGGTACGAGCACGCGCCTCACAACCAATGGGCACGCTGCGACCGGCTTCCTGCAACGAGCGTGCCTAGCAGCACTCGCTGTCTCCGTTGATGGATCGCTGCCCGAGGTTATCTCCTTGATAAGCCTCGGCGTCCAGATGTTCCCTCGGTGGCGGTGGGCGAGTCTCCAAAACGCCGCTGTACCAAGTTTGGCCCTCCTGCCCTTGATTCTCGAGAATGCTGGCCTTACGGCCCAGCAGATAGACAAAACACGAAATATAGGTTCACACGGCTAAGTGCCGGTGTGTAGAGGTTCATTTCATATATTTTCTCTCTTTCACACGAAACCCGACGCGGATGCTCGCAGATGAACAATCCGCACGTCTGTCTAGCTTGAGATCTGTTTTACAAGAGAGGCCGGAAACAGACAGAAGTTGGCTGCGTCAGCGATCAGCGTCGCTTCTAGCTAATTCACAGGAGTTGCCCAACTTCTATCTGGTCAGAGCTGCCCACTCAAATTGGGTGGCCACCCCTGACAGCTGTTTAAATGGCAACGCTGTATAACTACTTAGGTGGTAATCTTACGTGTTAACTTGTATATAAGTGGCGTCATGTGGCTTGCAGTTAGTTACGGTAAAATTGTGTGAGTGTGCGTTCGAACTTGTGTGGTCGACTGGGTGCAACCAGTTCGCCTGTGTCGAAACACGTGTGCCAGACAGACGTAGTACTGGTTCGAGCATGTGTGATCGTGTTTGAAGGTTAGAACCGAAACTGTCTGCAAGTGCCATCAGACAATGCCAGTACACTTACAACTTAATACAAACATACATATGTATGTATACAAAATAAAGAGTAAGATGGGTTATGTTGGATTGCGCTGCTGATCGCTTGGACTGTAGAAATTGTGTATGCAAAACTTGCACGCCGCTTTGAGCACGTATTCAATGTATTTTATAACCTATCAGAGAACGCAATAAGGCGGTTGCAATACAGCAACATTAAAAACAAAACGCAATAAGGCGGTTGCGATAAGGCAACATTCAACAAAAAAAAAATATGATAAAAACTAAATAGCAAAAAAATAGAAAAACAAAAAAGAAAATAATACAACAAACACAATAATTTAACTATACTCTAATTTTTATTTCTTTAACAGACATCTAATTTCCATAAAATAATAAATCATTAGAATTAAAATTTATTCTGCAAATATATTAATTTGGTCTTTAATTAAGTCTATATAAATATATATTTAAGTTTATATTTAAGCAATAAAAAACGTATCCTATATATAAATCTACTAAATTTTAACTACACAATACACACAATTTAAGGATAATGTCTCAACTATATAAAACAAAACAAATATTAACCAGAAATATGACTAGAATAGACCCTGACTTGTTAACGGACGATATAACATCCGACTCGGTATCCCTCACAACCGATTCCATTTCGGTAACAACACCTCAAGAGGTATTCAATTCTCTTCGTATACTGGACGCAATTAGGTTTCTACCAGTATACGAGGGTAACCCAAAGGCACTCAAGGAATTTCTAGAGATATTGATAATAATAAAGGGAACGGAAATGATTTCATATGGCAAAATGCTGTTAAGAGCTATTCGTAACAAGATTGAGGGTAGGGCAAATGAAGTGCTATTATCGTCCGGTACTCCACTTGTATGGCACGACATCAACAAACTCTGAATAATACATTTTCCGACAAACGCGACGATAAACATTTATTATCAGGAACAGTCCCGAAAAAGGAAATTTGAATATACAGGTAGTGGCACGCCCTCCACATATAAGCGTAATGACCAGTGGAAACCTATAGAGAATAAATCAGACAACCAACAACAGTATTACTCTTATAATTCTAGAAATAATAAGAATCAGTTTCACCGTAATAATTAAGGCGGAAATAACAATCTAGAACTAGAAAACTTGCTCAACCACTTACTTTGACAACAGCTTTCAATTCACATCTAATTCTTGATGAAGTCAGATACCCTGCATTTTAAGAATTTAACACGTCTGGAGATTTTTCCTTTTTATTGTTCAAATTTCACAATACCTTTGACGGAGTGATTGGAATGGATATTCTCCAGAAAATAGGAGCAGAAATTGATTTGGTAAAATCACAATTAAGAACGACATAAACTCATTGACCCATTTGCTTTCAAAACAAATCGAATCCTCAATTATATGTTTTAGAACCCGGGAGTGAAAAGATCATTCCAATGACAGTGAATTTGCGAAATGGCACATTTCTTACAGAATAAAATAAATTTACTCCGGATCTGTTTTCGTCTGAAGGATTGTACCAGGCAACAGATTACATCAGCTACATCGAAGTAGTAAATCGTTCCGATTCCTTTAAACATATTGACTTGAGCATGCCAATAGTAGTTGAAGAATGGGATCAAGACAATGTAATAGAATTAAATTTTTCCGATTATGTAAAATTACAAGACAAACCGGACACTAATTCTTTTAAACAATTACATCTAGAACACCTTAATACGGAAGAGTATATAGAATTAAAGAAACTTTGTTCAAAATTTAGAAACATATTTTATGATGACGACACCAAATTAACATTTGCCAACACAATAAAACATAGCATCCCAACTACGGATGACACCCCCATATACACCAAGCCATTCAGGTATGGACATTTCAAAACCAAATAAGAAAGTAATTGGACATGAACATTATTAGAGATAGTTATTCCCCATGGAGCGCACCGGTTTGGTTGGTCCCTAAAAAGCAGGGTAAAAGTTTAAAAAAGAGTGGAGATTATTGGTGGATTTCAGGAAACTAAATGAAAAAACAGTTAAAGATAGATATCCTATGCCAATTATTACCGATGTTCTTGATAAACTAGGAAAGGCCACTTATTTCTCCGCTTTAGATCTGGTTAGTGGCTATCATTAAATCGAAATGGCTGCCGAAGACATGGCAAAAACAGCTTTTCCGCGGAAGGTGGCCATTACGAATTTGCCAGAATGCCCTTCGGGTTAACTAACGCTCCAGGAACATTTCAGCGAGTGATGGATAATGTGTTTAAGGAATTAATTGGCAAAGGTTGTTTAATATATTTAGACGATATTATAATTTTCTCATCCTTAACAGCAATAAAAAATTTTACGCTTCCCAAAACAAGGAAGGAAATTAAATCATTTTTAGGATTGCTAGGATACTACAGAAAGTTTATTCGTGATTTCGCAAGGATAACCAAACCCTTAACAGCACAATTGAAAGGAAAGAAGACGGTTAAAATTGACCAAAATTTCATTGATACATTTGAAATATGCAAAACTCTTCTCTGTAATGATCCTATCCTACAATATCCAGACTTTTCTAAACAATTTATTCTGACTACAGACGTTAGCAATGTAGCATTGGGAGCGGTACAGTCTCAAGGCAGTTTAGGAAGCGACAAACCTGTATCCTTCGCCAGCAGAACTTTGGACGATACCGAGCAGAATTATAGTACAGTAGAGAAAAAAATGCTAGCGATTATTTGGGAAATTAAATATTTTAGGCCATATCTATTTAAAATAAAAATAAAAATTTTAAATTGTTACGGACCATCGACCCCTGATTTGGTTAATGAATTTTAAGGAACCGGGCAGTAAACTTGTCCGCTGGAGACTTAAACTACTAGAATACGAGTTTTAAATTGTCTTTAAAAAGGGTTCACAAAATGTCGTTGCAGATGCGTTAAGCAGAATAAATGTAAAAATTAACTGTAATGAAATTGAAACATTGGAAGGCACAGCGGGTTTTACCTTTCATTCAGAACAACCAAACGACAATATTCATATCTCAGAGAAACCACTTAATGATTTCAGACTTCAATTGATCCTTGAAGAAGGGCCGAACTCCGAGTCCTTTACAATAGTTCCTTTTAAAAATAAAATACGACGAAACAATCATAAGCCCCGAGTTCAACTTAGAAAGCATAGCCAAAACATTAAAAATTCTTTTAAAACCCAACAAAATCTGCGCGGTATATACAACAGACAGAATATTTAATTTAATTCAGAAGGCGTACTCACAATATTTTGCTCACAATAACATTTATAAACTTTTTAAATGCAAAATTTTTGTAACAGACCTGATAGGCATCGATAACCAAAAGAAGAAATTCGTACGCAACATGAAAATTCAAATCATAGAGGGGCGGACGAAGTGGCACTAAAAGTCAAAAGAGAGTTCTATTTTCCAAACATGAAAAAACAGATAATTAAAATCTGTTGTGTATGCAAAACTTTGAAATATTTCTATCATATCACCTAAACAAGCCTTTCGAAAAACAGAAACCCCGGATGGACCATTAAATATAGTATACACGGACTTGTATACTATTAACGGCCGATATGTGGTTACCATAATAGATAAGTTCTCGAAATTTGAGGCAGCTTATACGATCCCAACCATGGATAGTATAAATACCACAAGGGCTATTTTGCAATTTATTCAAAATTTTGGCATACCAATCTTTCAATCTAACCTTTTTAAAAGTTTTTGTTCACAATATAATATAGATTTACACACTACTTCGTTTCAGCAATAGATCTTCAAGTAATGCTCCAGTTGAGCGGTTGCATTCCACTCTGACCGAAATATATAGAATCATTATAGATCGAAAGTCTAAAGAAAAGCAATCGATTGCAATCACGAGGAAATTTTATCAGAAACATTAATCACATATAATAACGCAGTCCATTCTGCTACTAAATTAACTCCATTCGAACTTTTCTCGGGAAGAACCCATCTTTTCAATAAAAATATTACATTTGATAACTATCATGACTATTTGACTAAATTAAATATATTTCGTAAAGATCTATACTCTATAATTAAAAAACAAGTAGACCAGGCAAAAATAACTAAAATACAAAAGCTTAACGAGGATAGACACGAACCACTCCCCGTTACCCCAAATCAAATTATACACAGAAAAGAAAATAGAAGGAATAAATTAACGGCAAGATTCACTTAACAAATAGTTCACGCTGACGCAGGCCCACAGTTGCTAACTAAGAAGAAGCAAAAACTTCACAAGTCAAAGATAAGAGGGGATATTAATAGAATAGTCAATAAGGGTACCAACATTACAGACCCGGATTCCACACCAACATCGAACAAGACTTTAAACTGACAACTACAAAAATAAAAACAAATAAAATTGAATTATTAAAAGCAAAAAAAAGTGTCATTAACACAACATGTATTTGTTATATAATACATTTCGTTTAAATAAACTTGTTAATATGAATAATCTATATATATAAAATACTTTGTCCTCACTGACTCACTGACTGACTGACTGATTGACTGATATATCACAGCCATCGCCAAACCACAAGTCCTAGAGACTTGAAGTTTTTTTTTTAAAATCAGAAAAAAAAATTCCAGATTCGTATGGGTATTTTAATTTTCTAATTCCACCTGCAACCTATTTTAAAAATTAAAAAACATTTAATTAAATTGCATTAAATGCAAGCCCGCTAAGCAAGCATTGAAAACGTTCAGTGCGTGTGTACGCATACATACACAATTTTAGCGTGAGCAACTGAAAGAGAGCCAGATAACAACAGTTAGACTCGACTTCAAAGAGAGCCATGGCATTTGTTTTGTGTTCGCTTTTGCATGTGCGTAGTGCGAGCAAAATCGCCAATGTTGCTGTTGTTTTGTTCCTGTGAACGAAGAAGTTACTTATACTGCGTTCTTTGTCATACATAAGTGTGTACATATGAATCGGCTGCTGTGAGAATTGATGACAATGCTTTACTCATTCGTTGCTGCCCCTTAAGTTTTGTATGTAGTCTGTGATACCCTGTACCATTAAAATGTTTTGTTAAGAAATTTATACATTAAAAAAATTGTTTTTATAAAGAAAACAGCCCATTCTTCACTTATTATATAGCCTTTCTTTATGAATTTGTTAAATTTTCGGTGTTTAGCCTACAAAAATATTCAAGGCAATAACGATTAAAGGGTAAAGGGTATTTCATAGTAGTAGGCATTTTCTTAGACACTTTTGGTTGTATGAAATTAACTGTCTGTGGGTTATTTGCTCACTAATATAAGATAAAATCAGAATTTTCACCTGCATTTTATTTTTGAAAATAAAAAATATTTAGTAAATAGAATTTAAAATGCATATTTGCAAAATCTATGTACTATTTGTCAATCCGTAAAGCTTTACGGGCTTATTGTTAGATGGTGCCACTAACAATAGATGGCACGACCTCTTTAGTGGTCTGCAAATGACGAAATAATTTAAATAATAATATTTCTGATACTTTAAGTGGGGATCTGCGTCCGAGCAAAGCAAGGACCCACTAGTATTAGTATAAATAAATTTGGAAAAGTTTACGTTAAAAACAAAAATATGTATAATGAATACAAAAAAAGTTTAAGATTCAGAATTATCTAAAAAAAAAAAAAAAAAGAAAAATTTTAGAAACATTTAAGATTCGAAAATATTACTATATTAAATACCGTTAATTTACTACCAATTGTTAGAAATAAGAAACAAATTCAGGAATAATGAAATTCTCCTTAAATTATCAAAATTCAAGCAAAAAGACATTGTACTTATTAAAATTATAATTAATATTCAGATTATTTCATTATCTGTAAACAAACTACCTATGTAAATACTTATAAGTTTATCAACAAAAATCGTCAACTGAACAAACAAAAATTAACAAATTAAAAAAGCTATAATTCAAGCCTTTTTCGAAGACAAACAAAATTAAGTCAAGCAAAAATACATACCAAAATAAGCTACCATAAATGTCAACTGGAATTAAGTCTTACAGCGACAAGACATTAACATTTCAAGTATTTTAAAATTCAAAAATTTAAACTTGATCATGCCTCAAATACCCTATACCTAGACAAGCAAGCACAATCTGAAGCATTAAAAAAAAAAAAAAAAAAATCAAACTATGTTCAGATTATCGTCGCCAGTGTGCTAAGGCTTATATCTATAGAAGATGTTCCAAACAATAGGACAGTGATCCTCGCTCAACCCATACATTCGTTACGGGCCTCACTCCGTGCTAGGGGGGAGGAGTTACCATGACAGCGACAACCTCATCTCTCATCCCGAACTCATCTCTACTCTGTGCATATTAACGAACGGGATCACAAGCACCGACGAACAACAATTGCGATATCCACAAATATCTAATAGAGCTTTCGGCTCTACTTTGTGAGCATCAACAAACGGGATAAAAAGCTCTGGTGTATAACAATATAAGTAGCCATAACTATTTTTAATAAAGCTTTCATCACTCTGATATGTACCACATACTGAAAACAGTCGATCGTTTTAATTATCCGCATAAAGGGAATCATCTATATAAATACAAATCGTTACCTCCCACCGTCTCGACCTAAGGCAATCTGGTAACTCGCGTGTACATACAAACGCATTTATATTTTTGTTACGTAATTATGCAATTATGTACACACATTTTAATAATATTTTACATTTTAACTAGTTTATTTATGAATTTAGTTGCAATTGACACACTGAATAAATGTTATAAATATAAATATCAATTAGCTGATTTCAAAACAATTTTTGAAATTAATGTATTTGATAACAAGAAAAGATAACAAAAATAGAAAACAACAAAAATATTTGTATTGCTAAAATTTCAAAGGTTTCTGCAAAGCCTGCTAACCATTCAGGTACTTGTGTTGCAGCCTACCTGCTAACCTGCCCTTTTTTGGTAGTCCCTAAAAACCGAAATTGTGTTTAATTTTAACATTCCTATTCTCGAGCCCGTCCGCCCGTCCTGTAAATGTATGAATATAAATAGTTATACCTGATGCTGTGCAAATAAAAAATAGGAAGAAAACATGAAAAAACTTCAGTCTGCATAACAAATAGAATATTTTCGTTAAATATTCAGCATACATATGTACTATTACATTTATATACATTCGCACTTACGCAAACAATTACATATCATTCTAAGATAAATCGCTGCTGTCAAGCTCATATTTCAAACATGTCGCTGGAGTGATTGATAATCAGATTAAACAAATTTAATATACTCAAACCTAATCCACCACCAAACTATAATCATTATCGTGATTCGATCGAAAAGAAAGCTCACAAACGATCAGCATGATTGCGTGGTGAGTTGATTGAAAATGAACGTTCACGTCAAACGATCATTTGAACGATCCGCTTCGTTCGCTCACACAAGTTGAAAAAATCATAACAATTATAATCAGCGTTCAATCCAGATCGAAAATTTCATACCTGTTGCAGTTCTCTGGTCCACATACAAAGTTAAATGAAAGGACCGCCGGTTAGTACGTCAGTACGTCTCCGCTTTTAGCGACAAAGCGCTTATACAGACGAGATTTTTCATAATTCATCCGGATATTGTGACGTGTCAAAAAAAATACAGCAAAATAATGCCAACTAATTTAACCGAAGTCACAAAAATGTTTAACAGCGTGCGTATGCAGACCTCATGCCTATATTCCATGAGATGTTCCGTTATATTTATAGTTTTTTTTGGTTTTTCCAATAAAACTTAATGCGTAAATTCGCCAAAAGTGAGTTAATGCACTAAATGCGCATGATGATGATAATAAATTAATTTGTTTTATGTTAACACATATGTATTACGAACATGGCAACCTTAGTGCCTTTCTGTTAGTGCGTTGTCCGGGACGTAAATTGTCGGTCCCTTGAAATTCGCCATAGCCGGATTCTACTGTTTTATGATACATTTAATAGCTAGGGTTATCTTTTATTAGTATATATCACCGTAACTAATCAACACTGGTTACATAAAGATAAAAGAATCGAAATAAGTGGAAGTCTCAAGGGCCTCAGATTCAAAATTCCTACGCAATTGCAAAAACTATACTATAAAAGGCCCTGGGATTGACGCGTTTGAAGAGAGGCTCGAACAGGTGGACGGACATAATTATCGACTCTGTTGCTAAAACTGATTGAGAAAAATATACTTTAGGGGGTCTGCCACATGCATTCTGCCAACCACATAATTCCTTTTTGACCATTGCTATTGGGCACAGGGTATAATAGTTGGGATTCGTTTGTGTGTTAGCCACAATTTTGTTGTCTAATGTAATCGAATCCTGCAGCGATACAAGTAATTTCTTTAATATGAGACGTTAGGTTCGGAAAATTGGCATTTAAATAGTGTGGAAACAAGAGAAACACCTTATTCTATAAGCTTTTATATAGTCTGGACTTCGGGTTCGGATAATAAAGTTGTTCTTTGATTAATGAAAAATTCCGACTACGATTTATTCTTTATAGATGGAAGTTCTGGTGCGTGAGATGCAGGATCAGGATCATGGAGTACCAGTACGGCAGCAAAAAATATTTCTCACATCTATACCATATGCGTTTATGGGTAAGCCATTATATTAATGTTATTTAAGTTACTTGCAATAGTTTATATTATATTTTATAGGTTACGATTTAATTGAATGGCTCATGGATCGCCTACAGATTGAGGAGTCTGAGGCATTAAACATTGCCAATCAATTATGCCTGCATGGCTACTTTTTCCTGTCAACGACTCTAAGATGTTGACTGTTAAAGACGATTCTTCGCTCTACCGCTTCCAAACACCATATTATTGGCCATGGCAACACAAAGCTCCAGATAATGTGGAGTATGCCATCTACTTAGAAAAAGGTCTCTTCGCAATAAACAGCGACATGCTTTGGAAGATTATGAGGTCGAGACCTTAGCGTCACTGCACAAGAACCTTAAGGCTAAATGGGACTTTATTTCAATGCAGGCTGAGGAACAAGTGCGTCTGGCCAAGGACCGCAAAAAGGGTGACAAAATCGTTGGCGATTCTCAGGAACGTGCATATTGGCGCGTTCATCGTCCACCACCGGGACAATTTACGCCGCTTGAGCCATGTCCAGTTCCATCGCGTGATCGACAGGGTCTTAAGCCTAATAAAAAGAAGACTGTTGATGATTTTCAACGCGAAGTTAATTATCTTGGAAAATCTTTAAACCGCACACGCATGAAGATGTCGCAAGCTTGTGAATCTCTTGTTTGCTACTCGGAAACGTTCAACGATTATGACATCTTTCTACAACCAGCACTGCCCTCCAATCCTTGGGTAACTGATGATATTGCTTTTTGGCAGTTGAACAGCCCCTTTGTGGATACACCTACAGAAAAGCGAGTAAAACGATGGGCCATTTCCATAGACGAGCTCGTTTCCGACCCAACAGGCTTGCAAGAGTTTACATTTTTTTTGGAAAAAGAGTACTCTCATGAAAACATACGTTTCTGGATTGCCGTAAATTGTCTCCGTCGTTCTGCACATTCCCACGTGGCGCAAAAGGTCACCGAAATATTCGAGTTAGTAAGATATCTTCATATAGTCCCATTGAATATAATGTACTTCTTTGTTACAGAGAGTTCCTTAAACCTGGAGCGCCCTGTGAGATAAACATCGATGGGAAGACCATGGAAAGCGTTCTACGCGGCCTAAATAACCCGTCACGTTTCACATTCGATTCTGCTTCTGAACACATATATATGCTTCTGCTTAAAAAAGATTGCTATCCACGCTTTGTACGCTCGGAGCACTACAAACGGCTTGTAGACAGTGGTATACAACCCTCGCAAAAGAAACGGTTCTTTAATTTTGGAGGAGTGGGTGCAGCTAAGAAGAAGATGACTGCTGCCCTTTCTAGCCAACCACAACTAAGCGATATGACAAAAGGCTCCAGCGGTGCTTTTGGCACAAGTTCATTTATTTCAACACCGCATCCGGACAGTCTAACCTTACGTCGCGGTAGTGATCGCAGTCTCACGGGATCGGCTCACGAGCTCGCCGTTACTGGAGAAGACATAAAACAGTGTTCAAAGTTTTGCACTCACACTCTCAAAATAATCTTTGTGAGACTCCACACAGGTGAGCTATTGCCTGTAATTATTAAAATAAATTGCAACTCAACACTGATTGGCATTGTTACATATAGTATATCTTTTTATAAACAAATAAAAAATATACTTTAATCCCGAGGCTTATAAAGAATTGATTTGTGATCATGAACGTATGCGATAACATACAAGTATACATAAATATACACTGTGCGGGTGTAATTTGTGCAAAGTTTGAAACGAGGAGGAATTGTGTAGACTACATAAAATAAAAAGTAGATACCATATAACCATCAACAGCTGAATTGAAATCCGCCTAATCGTGCCTTTTATAATTTGCCAAGCATTTGCTTTTGCATTGGTGTATATTCTCTAATACCGCGCTTGATGCATCCATTCTGTAAGGTGAACCCTGTAATTGAAATACAAAATCTGCCTTTTTCTTACTTTTGTCCTCTATTGGCATTCTCGATAACGTTTTTGCTTTGTTGTCTATAAGCGTGAACTTCCTGCCACATATGCATTGGCAATATTTACGAACACTACAAATTGCTGCACATGCTTCTTTGTCTTTTTGGCTTTATCGCTGCTGCACCTGATTTAGCGTCTGTGATGCGAACTGTATTGGTTACCATTTGCAATCACCATACTCATGACGTCAACCAATGAATGCTTTCTTTATTAACAAAATATCTGCAAAATTTAACGATTGGCGCCTTGAAGAATTTTTATTTCTCCTTGATTACACAAATATTGGAATATTATTTCACACTTAAGTAGCTGCTTGTGCTTTTGGCATCATTTTTCGTAATAATCTCTATATTATTTCAATTCGTCATCCGTGGTTTGCAGTACAGTCGTTGGGTCTCTGCTGGAAATTTGTAGTACTAGATCCATCGTCAGAACATCCTTCAGCTGTTACAGCGATTCAGCTCCTTTCTTAAGTAGATTCGTTAGTGGGCGTGCTATTTGGTCATATCCGCATAGGATTTTCCTTAAAAACTCCGTCAAACCGAGAAATGATAGTACTGCCTAAATGATCTTCGGCCTGACTGATATTGTCATCTTATTTCCTGGCCAAACTTAACCAGCCTTAATAATATGGCCCAGAAAATGGTTTCTTGTTTGCATAAAGCTCAACTTCTTAAGCTTAATTTCAGTCTCCAGAACACTTCTGGTCTTTTGCATGCATACTTCAGGGGAATCAGCGTATATGATAATATCATCCATGTACAGCTCCATAATTCCAGAGTTATTAAGCTCTGAAAAACATACTTTGCAACTCGAATAAAAGCAGCTGGCGAGATTTTCAAATCAAAGGGGATTTTATTAAATTCGTATTGGCCTCCACGGTTGACAAACTGCAGTTAACAACTTTCTTTGTTTTTGAACTGTCACATGGAAAATAACCATTCTTTAGATCCATCTTCAAGAATTTCCATCATGATTGGTACTGGAAAACAATCAACTAAAACTGTTGTGATCCATGTTGAGAAATGATGACTGATAATATGCAACTATCTTTATATGGTTCTGTTCGACATCATGTACAGTATGTTATTCAAATGTAAGTTAACAAAGGATGATGCACTATGGTTTAATGTTGCAACAGAAGTAACATTAATAATGAAATAGATTTTTGAACAGAGGTAAAACTTAACATAATACATAACAAAAACCATGCTGTTTAGATTCTTTAATCCACGCATACTTGCAATGTGCCATCTTTCATTCTGGCACTGTTTTTTGACACTCGTGGGTTTCTGATAATATTTTCTCAATACTTTGTCTGCACTGTAAAAGACAATTCGTTGAAAACATTGTAGTCATGTCCGAGCAATACATCGCACTCCATTTTAGCAGTGAGCATAACTTTAAAGTTTTGATCTGTTTGCAGCTAATCACCGTAACTTGTGCATTGAAGCAGCCAGTTATTCGCAGCATGGCTCCTTGGTGACTAACGGGGAAAATAAAATTTTCTTGGAGGTAAACTTAACTTTAGGGAACTTAATGATGAAGTTTAATGAGTTACTGAACTGAAAACTTGCACAGACTACACGGACATCAGGTCCTTTATGGGGGTGTTGGTGGGCTCTTCAAGCCAAACTGATCTTAACTCTGTATGATAGAGAATGTTTGGGCTAACGATATTAAGCTTTGCAAGTATCACGGTGCACATTAAGTTTTGAAGTTTCATCATAAGCATTCTATTTTTCGTTTAGGGTGACTTGCGTCAATTTGTGACTCTTTTGTCATCTTTATAATTAAGTTAACTGTGGAAGTTAGCTGGTTTATCTGATTCTGAATATTAGTGTTTATTTCTATCTGCCTACTGTTCGTGTCAGTCAATCGCGCTTCTAAAAATTCTATTTCTCTCTAAATCGCAAGCATGCGTACTATCTACAATTTTTAGCATGGAACCCAGATATAGTATGCTCCTGGCCACCCTGTGCCTAGTGCCTAGTGCATCCAACAGATCTCGAAGATGTACTGAATCTACACTCAGCAAATGCTGCCACACGCGTGTACTCTAAAAGGTTCGCGGAGTGCCTACGTAGGCGGGATTCTCCCATACCAGGCTCTGTTCGTCGACAATATAATCAGTGACGGGCTAAGGCCAAGGATAATAATAAGAGGAGGATGAATCCGATCCTCTTACTTAAAATACGCTATGTGCTGACACTAAATTAAATCGAGTAAAGGTTGCGCAAAGTGGCTATAAAAAATTAAAGTTAGTTGATGCATGGACATTGCTTTTGGGTGAGTCATTGTCCTGCCCAAAGAGTTTCAGCGGCTTCGGTGTACTATGTTATTTGATTATAGTTTGCACTTGCGTTGTCTCTGTATGCACTCTGCACAACACTCTTTAAACCTTTATGGCTTTGCGCTTGTCACTCCAGCCTTGTTGATGTGGCTGAGTTTAGTTTTTTAGTCAATTCTGACTTGCTTCTATTTGAAGCTAATGACTTAAAATCACTGTCAAGTACCATTGATTGGACGCCAATTAGTTAGTTTCTAGTATGTTAACTAGATAATCTGTCATTAATGACTTGTTGCATTAATAAAAAAATGTTACGTTTATCTCGTAAGAAAAGATGCAGTTGTCTTTTTATTCGTTTTCTTTATTAGCGGAGCGATTGCTGTTGCTTCGAATTGTAAAAATGAACTGAATACACAAAGCTAAAATTAGAGGCAAGAAATGAAAATGAAACAAATTGTTGCGATTTCATATTCATAGCGGTCACGCAAATATGCTTTGTTTTCCGGCTTTGCAACGACGTCCGGCATAATGCTTACGTTGTAGAATAACATTGTTGTAGTATCTTACTGAACCGATCGGCGAACTTAACTTTAGTTAACTTAACGTAATTGTCTGTGTATATAAACGCATATTCGTTAGTATGTATGTACACGCGCACATTCACTTAGAAAATGAAACATACCCAAACAAGAAGACTCAGTCCTAAATGAACGCTCACAAACGGTCCATAAGGATCGCATGACTCGAACGCTACGCATCCCGAAATGCGTGAAACCAAAATAATTAAACCCGCTACTCTATAGTAAACAAAAGTCCCGCGACTCGATCGAACTAGTGGCGACCGAGCCGCTGAGCTGGTTTTTTTGAATTACTCGCACAAAATTTGCATCCGCGTAGTAACAGAAATAGGCAATTGCGTTTTAACTTCTGGACTGTTTATAGTATTCGGGATTTTTAACTTACTATAATATATGGCTGATAACAACTTTTTAATCATATATCACACAACATATCAGCTTTCAGTCTCTCCGCACTTTCAGCAACAACTTTTAATTGTTCGCACACTAAGCTAACAATTGGTTAAGCCCGCAAATGTAAAGTGTATATTTATATATTTAAAAGTTAAAGTATTATAATAATATATTCTTGAGATAATGGCAAACAAAGCTTGGATTAGTAATACAAATGTACGACTCTAATTAGCGAATTCTCTTTGTAATTTACAAAACTGCTTGACTGCCTCAAGCGCCTGTGTCTGAGCAGCTTACAAATATGTGTAAGTTATGATCCTAGTTCCATGTGGGATTGGTTCTCTGGTAACAGGTCGCCATGTGGTAGTAGGTGGTCGTTAATATTTTTCAAGATCAAAAGGTCTGATCTTTTCCAATTCTTAATTCAGATTGTTCACTTGGTCGGTTACATCGTTTGTTTTAATCTAAAGCCGCGAAGCTGCGCTGTCGGTAACGCCGTTTTGGCCAGTTAATAGATAGACTTTTCAGTAGAAATTTGGAACTGATTGTTCCGTTTTACATTTCTTTATTAAATGAATTCTTAGCCTATAACA
>JAEIFG010000340.1:0-19939 GCA_018901795.1 Drosophila sp. st01m
CCTTGCTTTCGTCTTGGAAAATTCTTCGATGAAGCATTCCAAGTATAATAACGTGGCATCTGAGAGTAATGCAAGTATGTGCAAACTGATCGCTTTAGCAGATTGTAAAAAACTGGTCAATGTAGATGCTGGAGGTGTTTCAGCACGTTACATATCATTCGAAGCCGTAAAATATACTCGTTGACCATTCTCCAGATGAACTTAACTTAACTTAATTTAATGGACTTAACTGAATTCAACGTTGCAATGTGTTTAAAACGATTTAGAAATAAGTGGCGAATATGGAACAATGCAACTCTTGTCGACAACGAAATCCGTTCTTTTCACTTTCGTTGTGACAGTTCGACCATAGTCACCTGGTGATCGACACCGATACAGCGGATTACCATCATTGCCAGTGACAGTCTCCGTCGTTAATATCCGTGGATATCGTTTAGAGCACTTTCCATCGACCATGCAAGGTGATTGGGGATTGATGGCACCACACGGTCCATGAATCATATTAGTAGTAACAACATCATGTAGGTCTGGATCGACTTCATAATCAGGAATCGCGGCACATATGATATCATCTATTTGGTCAGGCTGAATTCTTTCAACTAACCAAATAAGAATGTGTGCGTGCGGTAGGCCCCGTTATTGCCATTCGATAAAATACATCCAGCATCGAGTATCTCCAAAGACGCGTTGTTTAACAATGAAGTCGTGTTCACAACAACTTCATGTCTATCATTTGATGTTTGTCCGGAAAGCAGCAATTGAGTAATTTCTATTCATTTTGGATTACAGGTAAAAAGTAATAAAGCGATCGGGTAATAAATTATTGAGCTAACTTTCTTTGTAGTTTCTTCACCTGAAATTAAAAATTTGATAATTGACCATTTCAAAGGCAAATTTTAAAGGCAAGCAATACAGACATTAACCATTTTTTTAAAAGGAATTATTTCATATCAAAAAAAAAAAAGAAATAAATTATGATACTGACATTCACCATTCAATGGATTTTTCATTTTAATATTAAATTAAATTAATCTTCTCCTTGCCAAACATCAGCGGGTATTGCAATGTGTCATATAATCGCTGAGTTTTAGATATTTGTAGCAGTTGACCATTATCACGACGTGTAACCACAAAATCGCGTTTTTCCTTCGTCTACTGTTGGAGCATTAAATGTCCATTCGTGTGTTCCAGATGGTCGTTTATCTGCTTTGATGACAACGTTATAGTCATCACTTGGCATGCGCTCTAAAGCACTCTTAAACAACCTGACCAACGCATGATGTCCATGAAGTGGACACGGCAAGTCTTGAAGAATTGCTCGCTTCATTCAAATGACATCATCTGGTAACAACCATTGTATTTTTGTGTATTTGCAAGAAAGTGGCGTGATTCTTGTGTTTCGCCACAAAGAAATGAATACAATGGACCAGGTGGCGGAGTCAACAAAGGCAATTTCGCTTTACTATTAAGGCAGCAAAATCCAGGGGTTTCTCCGGAAAACTTTAATGCATCACTATCGCAACAACGTCCATTTGCCCAATGCAAACGCTAGGATGCAAACTGTAATCATTGCTGCAATCATATTGAAACGCTGCTCGATTCAAATCAGCACTTGATAAATATTTTGTTCTGCGTCGCAAATTATCTTTCTGTTGACCTCTGTTGTTCGCTCGACGATTCTGCATTGCCAACTGAGCTGTTTTACGGGATGCTTCACTTTGTTCTCGTGATTGAGGAGCACTATGGCGGCACTGTTCACGTGCAATTTCTTGTTCTTCTTTAGTCCTTTCATTTGCCGTATTTCGTATTCTTCTTGCATCATGGCTTTGTCGGGAAAGATTTGATCGTCTTTGTCGCAGCATTATTAATAAAACTTCAGTTCACCTAAGAACTCAAATTTTCAACCATACCGTGTTTTACTTCACTTCACTTTTTACATGTGTACATATATATACACACATATTTAGCGTGAACAACTGAAAGAGTGCCATGGCATTTTGTTTTAGTATTCGCTTTCGCAAGTGCGTAAGTGGGAGCAAGATCGCGAATGTTGTTGTTGTTTTGTTCCTATGAATGAAGCAGTGATTAATGTTGCGTTCTTTGTCATACATACAAATCAAATGGCTGCTAGAATGAACTCTATTTTGCATATGAAACATTCGTGTTGATACTAAATTGAATAAGTTGGCAACGCGCACATTAGTGCGATAAATGAAATTGAAATAACACGGGAATGCTGTCTAACGGGATCCTATGTCTTTCTCCTGACTCTAAACTACCTCCCTGCCAATTTTCAAGTAAATCGTTCAGCGAAGTAACTAACACAACTTTTTTTTATATATATAGATTGAAATGGAAAATCCATTGAATGGTGAGTGTCAGTATCATAATTTATGTCATTTATTTGTGAAAGACTCTTATTTAAAATAATGCTTAATAAAATAATGGTTAATGTCTGTATTGTTTGCATTTAAAATTTGCATTTGAAATGGTCAATTATCAAATTTTTAATTATAGGTGAACTTCAAAGAAAGTTAGCGAAATGAATTATTACGCATATCGTTTGATGATTCGTCAAAATACTGACAACTATTTGCTGCGATTTCGTCGATTGTTTCAGCAGTATTGCGCCGACATGTATGTAAAGATAGAAACGAAACGTTTAACATTCATTAGGTGGAACCAAGCTAAACTGCGTTCGGAGGAGTGATGCAGTTAGTACTGAAGGAAATGCAGCTAATATTGGTCGATTAACTATTTTGCCGGCGATATACATTGGTAGTCTACGTCATATGCATGAATATGCACAAGAGGCAATGACATATGTTCGTCATTACGGTCAGCCCGATTTCTTTATTACTTTTACCTGTAATCCAAAATGAATAGAAATTACACAATTGAACAAACATCAAGTGATAGACTCGACACCACAGCACGTATATTCCGCCAAAAAAATTCAGTCACTAATGAACTTTATTATTAATCAACGCGTCTTTGGAGATACTCGATGCTGGATGTATTCAATCAAATTACAAAAGCGAGGCCTGTCGCACGCACACATTCTTATTTGGCTAGTGGAAAGAATTCAGACTGACCAAATAGATGATATCATATGTGCCGAAATTCCTGATTAAGAAGTCGATCCAGACCTACATGATGTTACTACTAATATGACTCATGGACCGTGTGGTGCCATCAATCCCCAATCACCTTGCATAGTCAATGGATAGTGGATTACAATTCTCGAGTACCAACGATGAAATTTCATGCTATCAAATTGGTCGTTATGTGAACTGTAATGATGCGATTTGGCGTATATTCGCATTTCCCATTCACTAGCGTTACGCATTTGGCGGTTCATCTGGAGAATGGTCAACGAGTATATTTCACGGCTTCGAATGTTATGTAACGTGCTGAAACACCTCCAGCAACTACATTGACCGGTTTTTTTGCAATCTGGCAATGCGAACAGTTTGCACGAACTTTGCTTTACTCGGAGATGCCACGTTATTATACTTGGAATGCTTTATCGAAGAATTTTCCGTTCTAATGAGGCTCTTGGTCGTATGTAAGTTAACGTAAATGGTATATACCACGTCGACTGCTTTTCCGATCAGGCTACGTCGCCTGGGATTTCCTCGTTGCTCCCTCGGTGAACGCGTCACACGACGAGCTGACTCACGATCTCTTATCGTGAGGGATGAGTTCACAACCGCGCTCGTCACATTGAGCCGGTTGCTGACTCCTGCGTTTCTTCCTCAGTGACGATGTCCAACGGCTTAATGCCTTGAACACTCCTTGCAGATTGGATCCACGCCGAGCAGATCCGCGATATCGCGCAAGTTGCTGCAGTCCTGGGTGCGTGGGCACGTGTCGTGAGTATCCGACGATGCACCACGTCCGGCGATCCAAGACGCGTATGTTACGCGTCCCACAGTACTCATAGGTGCGATGGCGGATTGCCGCACCAAGCTGTCTGTTGACGAGCCGTGGCACCAAGATGCTCCTGTGGGGATGATGCCGGCGATGAGTAGTCGCTTGATTGAGACCTGATCTTGCGTCTTTCTAAATTATGCTGGCCTCGCGGCTCAGCGGCAAATCAATAGAGGAAAATATTGTTGGTTGCGGCTGCGTACCGGTATTCAAAACGTTTATTTAATTTAACTCTTTTTATAACACTTGTATTTTTGTGGATGCTCACAGATGAGCTCAGTCACATGTTATTACTCGTTGAGATCTGAATGCAAAGAGAAAGGGGAAATGGCAGAAGTTGGCTGCAATATTGATCGAGCCAGAGTTGCAGTTCGATGCTGCTTGCATCGGAGTTGCCCATGATGCTTATCGGATCGGCAATCGCTGAAGCCATTATTTCTGCATCTCCAAGTCAGATACGCACATTATTCGCTATCATAAGTTCGACATGTTTTCCATCAAACCGATGTAACCTGTGGCACAAATACAAGGATAATATGTCAGAAGATATTTTACATCAAATTCGTGTCACTTCCAGAAATCACAATATTGAGATGAATGAGGAGATACATAGTCGTGCGTGATCGAAGATATGTGTTACCTCGTGTGCGGTAATTTATTAATCAGGTTAGGAATGCCAGCACCATATCGTGAAACGAATGACGCATTTAATCGAGAATTGGAACAGGAACGTGAATATGACCACCAGGAATTAGATTTAGTAGTTCAAACGAATGTACCCCTGTTGAATTACCAACAAAAAGAAGTTTATGATACTTTAATGAAGGCAATTGATGATGAAAATGGTGGTTTATATTTCCTAGATGCCCCTGGTGAAACTGGCAACACATTCCTCATGTCATTAGTTTTAGCAACTGTTCGGGAGAGATCTAACATAGCGGTTGCAGTTTCTGGAATAGCAGCCACATTGTTAGAACGATGCCGTACGGCTCATTCAGATTTCAAATTACCGTTAAATCTTCAAACTATTGAAAAAACAACGTGTAATATTGCAAAACACTCAGCAATGGGCAAAGTTTTAGCGGTATCGAAAATCATCATCTGGGACAAATGCACAATGGCGCATAAACTTGCATTAGAAGCACTTAACCGAACATTAAAAGATTAACGCAATGACTCGAGATGTTTTGGAGGAGCAATGATTTTACTGTCTGGCCATTTCCCCAAATACTGCCAGTTATTCAAACATCTACGGCTGCCGACGAAATAAAAACGCTTGCCTCAAATCGTCAAATCAATGGCGCAATATGAAGAAACTGCAACTGACAACAAACATGACAGTTACATTGCTCAATGATACATCTGCTGCAGATTTCTCGGGGGAGTTGGAGACTATCGGTCATGGTCAAGTACCTGTCGATGAATCTAGCGAATTAATATCATTTCCAAATAATTTCTCTAATTTTCTCTCATCAAAAGACGAACTTATCAACAATATATTTCCAGAAATTAGCTCTAACTGCAAAAATAATGAATGGTTGAGTGAGTGGGTAATTTTAGCGGCTTAGAATTTAGATGTAGATGACCTAAACTACATAATTCAAAATAAGATCTATGAAACAATGCATTCATTTAAATCTATTGACTGCGTCACAAATGAAGATGAAACCACCAACTATCCAACTGAATTTTTAAACTCTTTGGACGTGCCTGGCTTACCATCGCACAATTTACGCCTAAAGGTTGACTCCGTTGTACTCATGCTTTGAAACATTAGCCAACCAAAACTATGCAACGTTACGCGTTTGCTGGTTACAAAATTAATGAACAATGTAATTTACGCTACAATAATGATAGGAAAATTCAAAGGTGAGGAAGTTCTCATTCCAAGGATACCGATGATCCCAAACGATATGCCGTTTGAATATAAAAGACTTCAATTTCCGATACGTCTTGCATTTGACATGATTATCAACAAATCACAAGGCCAATCCTTGAAAGTTTGTGGTTTAAATCTAGAACATTCATGTTTTTCCGTGGTTAATTATACGTGGCATGTCGGAAGACCATTTGTGTTGTTTGTTTTTGCGCCTGAAAAAAAAAAAAAAAAAAAATATTTTTTAAAGAACTTAAAAAAAAAACAAAAAACCTATGCACTAAAATACAGAATATACAATTAAGAAAAAAAACTGCTTATTTATTGCCATTAAGGCGGAACAAAGTTTGCCGGGTCAGCTAGTATAGTATAATTGGATTGGAAAAAGAATTGAAAAATCATATATTACTGGCTTGAGCCATGTCTCAGTAAAGCAGGTAATATCAAAGTCAAAGGAATGACTGCTAAGAAATAAGCTAGATAACTTACAATTTAGACATCTTACATTTTGGTAAGCTACAGAGATAGAAGAAATTAGTTTTTTGTAACTTAATTTGAGGAAATGATAGGTAGAGCGGAGCCAACACCTAGGATCGGGATCCGATCTTTCATTCGATTTACATTTCCTTTGTACTCGGCCACAAAAACATGTTCAGGCCAAAAGCTAGGCAGACAAATATTAGCAAAACATCTTCCGAGCACGATATTTTGAAAGAGGAGATTTCTCTATGATAGTTAAAGTTAAATATATCCACCGAAATATCAGCATCTGCCAATATGTTAAGGATATAAGCCTTTACATCGTAAGAGGACTGATCTTTATAAAGCCTAGAGACAAAAGCATGTTTCATAGGTATCGGTGGAGGAATGCCTTGGAGGGGCTTTGTCAGGCGAGGCGGCACGGTAGCCAACGGATTGGCTACCGGAACGACAGGCGTGACATTAAGAATTTCGCTATTGCATAAAGGGATCAATTGTGAAGCACAAATTTCAATGACATGTTGGCTAATATTGGCATTGGGTGATTGAGATTTTTATTTAGATTTTGTTTTTGTATGCTGCAGATCCAGGTCTGGATGCGGGAGAGAAAGAGAGGTCTGCGCATGGCGCGAAGCCGAACTAGTCTTTTCCGTTTAGATTTCTCATTTAGTAATGACGAGTTACTAAATAAGTTCTCCATATCCGAAAAAATGACATTAGCTTTGTGAAAAAGCTTAGAGAGGTCTTTAAAACTCTCTCTAGTCCGCTCCATATATTTGCGAACTTGCACCTCAATGTCCCGGCAAGTTTCGCAGCGCCATTTCAAGCCAATGATTTTGTCGAATAATCCTTGACTTTAATAGTTAGACCAACGCATTTTAAATGATAAGTCCGATCACAGAAGTAGCAGGAAGTAAATTCCTGCCTCGAATTAGTGACATGGAACTTATTTGAACAGCAGACTAAATCAACCGACATTGCGATACAGAGGGTATTTACAAGTCCAAACACAAAAAAAGAGAAATAAATAGGAAATGCAAATCAAAAAGCAAGAAACAAGATCAACAAAAACAATGCTTTGGGTACGAAACCGCCACTTAATTGCAGAAAGTAAGCACAAAGCGACACATAGATAAAAAGAGAGCAAGATAACGGTGCGTTTGCAGACGCTAGCTCTTAACGAGAGCAGAACCAAGAAACACAGAGATTGAGAGAGCAAATTAACAGAATGTTAAATTCTCAAACAACAACAATTTACTTAGCAGCTGATAAAAAGAAAGAAAAACAAAATCAACAAAAACAAATAGAAATCAGGTGATTTCGTTGAATTTACCTAAATATGTCACTATATAAACACTATAAAATGAACGTATAGAACACCGAACACCGAAAGTAACACAATTGCACAAATTAACTTTTAAATTGCTTGGTAAGTTACCAATGGTAACAGGACAAAGACGATTATACTCACAGAGCACAGGAAAAACACAACTGGACACAGGGAGAGTTAGAGTGTTGTTGTCTTCTTTTAGTTCTGTGTTTATTGAAAATTTTCTTAGCATATTTTGCACAGATTTGAAAATCGTCTCCCGAATGCAATGATATTAATTAGCCTTTCAAGACTACTGAATTTGATTGTCAATATGCAAAGTTGTAATTGTTATGCGTTTGAAGGTTAGTTGTTAATACGCTTTCCTTTTTACTGGTCATTCCTTTGAATTTCTTAAGTAACCAATCTGGGCTATTGCACCATATCTTAGATATTGTTAATTTGTCTGGCGTAATCCCTCTGGTTCCCAAGTTTGCTGGATTTTCATTGCTTTCCACATGTTTCCACGATGCTGTTGGTGCTAGTTCCCTGATTTCTTCTATTCTCATTCGCACGAATTTGTCTTTATTCCGGTTGTTTCTGATCCATCCCAACGTTATTGTGGAATCGCTCAAAGCGTGGATTTCAGTTTTTACTTAGCTCCAATTTCGATAATGTTTTCCGATTTTTGATTGGGTTTACTTTTGTTTTACTTGTAATTATGGCTGCGACATATATCAGAAGTTCGATCATGCCGTAATATCATCATTAAACGAAGCTAATTCTAATGGTTCTAATTGCATTTTATGTTCAGATATCTTGTTCTAGTGTCGTTGGCCCATGTTTTTTCAGCTCCTTAAAATTCTCACTTAGCTTGTCGAAATCTTCATTAATTTCGTTTAAGGCATTCTGGTGCTGTTTACCGTTTCTCCATCACGGTAAAATTAACTTTATCATTATCTCGTTTTTCAGCGCTTGAGTTTCTCGTATGCTCCTTTTGAGAAATATTCTTGACTCCATCGAATATTACATAGGATAATAAGTAAACAAGCGACGAGTGTACTAAATGCGTTGGTCGCCCCTAACATAGTTCATAAGGCATCTTATAAAAACCCATACAAATTGAATAAACGAGACAGTTCTTAAGACAACGCGCAAGTGCCCTATCCCTAAATAAGGATTGGCTAGCATGCTCTTTCTAACGCTGCGACTAACATCGCGACTTAGTTAAAGGAAGATTTGAATGCAATATCCAAAGACGCGAAAAGTACGGACAGAACCACCGAAGCACCGATGACAAAACGAGCTGGAAAAAGATACCAATGGAATAAGAAGCGGAAGAGTTACATACTCGAATTGCTATTACTACAGGAGCTGTCAACGAAGAGCTTATTGAAAGCTACAGCAATTTAAAAACACGAAATATTTACAATAAAAATGTATTACATATTACTTTTTAATTTGTGCTTTATATATGACATTATTTGTGTTAGGTGATCATACACTATGTATGCTTATCTACTATTTCTGAGCGCCAGAGCTGCGACTCTCGTGGTATTTTTAGCCTGTTGTGACCTTTTCAAGTGTCTTGTTTCTCCACTGGTGTCAGCTCACTACGAGGGTTGTTTAAATACATGTTCATTTATGAACATTTTGCGGGGGGCTATAATTACGTAGTTGATTTTTGTAATTCGAAATCGATATTCTTTTTCTGTTTATCTGTGTTCAGTTTGAGTATTTTATAAGAACTAAAGTAATAGATAACAATATGACTGCATACAGGCAGTTGAGTGCATAATAGATAAAATATGAGAGCCTTGCTTCAGTGCGACTTCAAGTTAAAGAGTTGATCTTACGCTAAGAGTTTCTTCGTTCTCTTACGATAGACAGAGGAAAAGAGGTTGCGTTGCTTACAAATACATACAGAAATTTAACACTCCTTCTCAACGCAAAATGTCAACCTCTATATGGCAAGTTACTTATTTAATTTTAACATTTCATTTAATATTCAAAAAATCTATTCAATACAATCCCATAATTTTAATACATCTCTCATGCTTAACTCGATTCAAATTCTTTGTTAATACATCTGATATCATGTTTTCTGTTGACACATAGTTAATTTCAATTATCTTTTTCTTATACAATTCTCTAATATAATGATACTTAATATCAATATGTTTACTACGTGAGTGGAAAGTGTCATTTTTTACTAAACAATATGCGCTTTGATTATCGCCATAGATCTGGATAACCTGGAGATTTCCAAAGCCCATCTCATTTATCAGCTTTCGCACATAAGACGCCTCCCTCGCCGCAGTCGAGAGCGCCACATACTCCGCTTCTGTGCTAAAAACAGAAGCAATCAACACCCAACCGGTGAACGATTTTCTGTCCGTAGAATCACCAGCCCAGTCCGCGTCGACAAAGCAGTGTATTGGTACACCAGTACGCTCGTAGTGCAGCTTGAGATCAGCTGTGCCTCTTAGGTATCTCAGTATCCGCTTTGCAGCTGCTTCATGCTCCTTATGTGGGTCTGCATTCTGCTGTGCCAGTTTAGTCACAGACTGCAATATATCAGGACCAGTAGTTATTGTCAAATATATTAGTGATCCGATTAAAGACTGATGGGCAACTTTATCCACCCTCTGACAATTGACCTTGTCACATTTTACTTGAAATCCAGCTTCTAGGGTTAGAACGTTTGGCTTGCAATCCTGCATTTTGTAGTCATTCAGGAGCCTCTCTATGTACTGCTTATGACCAATCCTTATGCCTTCAGTCTCGCCATCACGTTCGATTTCAATTCCCAAAAAATGCTTCAATTTACCGCCATCCACAACTTTAAATTCTTTTGCAATTAGATGCTTTATTTGCTCAAGTTCATCCTTGCTCGAACTGGCTATAATAAGGTCATCTACATATACATCTATTATATTTCGCTTCTTTCCAGCATCTTGGATATAGACACAAGGTTCGCTTGGACACGGTACAAATCCCATTTTGATCAGCACCGCATTTAACTGCTCATTCCATTCTCGACCGCTCTGATTCAACCCGTATAAAGATTTGTGTAGCTTCAGGACTCGCTTCGGGTATTGCTCATCGATGAATCCTTCTGGTTGGCGCATGTAAACAGTATCATGTAGATCACTGTTCAAGTAGGCAGACGACACGTCCATTTGGTGCATGTATAAACCATTCTCAACTGACAGAGCGATGACGAGCTTGATAGACGAATAACGTGCCACAGGAGAGAAAGTTTCCGTAAAATTAACGCCATATCGCTGAGCGCATCCCTTAGCAACTAGTCGAGATTTCAGTCGCTCTACCTGGCCCATCTTGTCACGCTTCACTGCAAACACCCATTTTGATCCGATGGCTTTCTGACCCTCTGGGAGATTCACCAGAGTCCAATGTCGCAATGTCCAGGTCGCATTGGCTTAAAGACTGTCTATCTCCTTCTGCATAGAAGCTCTCCATTCATCAGAATTATCCATAGCCATTGCCTCATCCATACTCGTAGGGGCGGGGACTTCCTCAGCATGAATTGCGTTGACCATATTGTACTGCTTACGTGGTCGTAAGCGACCTCTCCATTCAGCTGGTTCAGGTTCATCAGAAGTAAGCTCTCCTCCTTCTTCATCAAGATTCTCGCCGCCATGTGCATCATCGTGTTGTTCATTAGACATGTTCGGGATTTCATCGGACACGTCAACTGGAGCGGCTTTAAGCTTCTCAAGTTGAACGTTGGAGGTACCTGAATCCTGTTTAGTCCGAGCCCAGTCATCATGGTCATTCTCAAATAAAATGACGTCCCGAGCCACACAGACATTTCGCTTACTAGGATTATACAATCGATAAGCTTTTGCAGTTTCAGAGTACCCTACCAAAACATGTTCCTGGCCTCTTGGAGCGAACTTCTTTTTCTGGTATTTGTCCAGCACGACAGTCTTAGACCCAAAAACCTTCAGATGCGACACAGTTGGCTTCTTCCCAGTCCATGATTCAAATGGAGTCATTCCTGGTACAGCAGACGTCTCGGCGCGGTTGCGTAGATAGACAGCAGTGTTAATAGCCTCTGCCCATAGCCAATCACCAACACCAGCTTGCAGCATCATACTTCTAGCCATTTGTTCCAGGGTTCGATTAGCACGTTCCGCCACACCATTTTGCTGAGGGGTGTGCGGAACCTTCAACTGTCGCTTGATGCCATTTTCTGTCAAGAAAGACTGAAATGCATTACTTAAATACTCACGCCCGTTGTCGCTTCTCACGGCTTTAATCTTCTTGTTAGCCTGATTCTCCGCAAATGCCTTAAATTCCTTAAATTTTGCCAGAATTTCATCTCTTGTCTTCAGGAAACAGACAGACACATATCGAGATTTGTCATCTATGAATGTAGCAAAATAGTGTGCACCTCCTATGGAAACAGCTTGCATAGGACCACATATATTGGTATGCACCAATTCAAGTACTTCTGTTGCACGACTTCCATCGCTTTCGGAAACTGCTTCACGCAAATTTTACTCTTGCACACGTGACACATTGAAGTTCTTTTGCACCACTAAATTGTTGTCCCTTTAGACCATATAAAATCTCTTTATTAATCATTTTACGTAAACTCGCAAAATTTAGATGTCCAAATCTTTGATGCCATATTTCCGATGGACTGACCTGTGCAGCAAAACACGATTGCTTAGCACCATTTTCTTCATTTTTAAATAAATAAAATAAATGCAACTCAGCAACCAAAATAGTTATATTTCTTTGTTTTTAATAACCGCGCTTTTATTTTCAAATTTCACTTGAATTCACTTGAATTCAATTGCTCGTTTTACCGACATAAAATTGCATTGCAAGTTTTTTACGTATAGTACGTTAATCAGTTCCATAGTAGAATTTTGCCGCTTTAAAACCACTGTACTGCGACCATCAGCTTCAATATAATTGTTTCCAGCCAAGAGAATGCGCTCTTTATATTCTCTTATGTTTTTAAATAATGATCTCTCAGAGCACAAATGAGCAGTTGCACCCGAGTCCAAACACCACATATGGCAATTTGTCTAGCTGAGCGACAGAGCAGAATACAGAATATGATTTCGGATTTGCTCTCTCACTCTCTTGCGGTTTTTTCTTCGCTTTGCACTTTGCAGCTTTGTGACCACTACCTCCACAATTCCAACATGTAATTGTTCTTTTACCGTTTGCTGCTTGCTTGTGTTCTTTTTGTCCGTTTCTTTTATTATCGATCTTCACATTTTCAATCGTAGACCTAATTCCAAAAACCGTTTGCTCACATCTGTCTACTTGATCTTCTTGTACTTTTCGCCTTTGTCCTTCTTCTTGCAATTTAATTTTCAGCATACTTAGTGATTGTAATTCATCTCGTGTTTCCAGGGCAATCACGAAACCTTCAAACGACTGAGGCAAATTTGACAATAGTAGAACACTTAGGATTCCTTCTTGGACTGAAAAACCCACTTCTTTTAATTTTTCTATAATACCATAAAATTTGATTATATGCGACCCCACAGTGTCCGTTTCACACATTTTAATTTGTAACAACTGCTTTAATACACAAATACGACGCGCCGGTCCCGTAGGTGTGTGTATTTCACTCAGTTTTTGCCATGCTCTCTAGCAGTTTCACAATGCTTTATGTGGTTAATTTGCGATGTCTTAACACACGACATTATACTAGCAAGGGCTTTTTCATCTTTATCGTCAAATAAAGCCTTTTTCTCGGCAATGTCATTTTCTTCGTTGACGACTCGACCACAAGTGACTTTCCAGAAGTCCGAATGTATTAACACGCTTTTCATATGTACAGCCCATGCACTGTAATTATCATCATCTAATTTGTCTATCATATGTATTGACGAACTCATTTTGTCCATCACAAATTTAGACAATGACAATATCAAAAAGTCCAGAAAATTCTATAAACTCAGAAAGATCCACTTTTTACAGTTTTGCAGTTTTTCACTCGCGATGGACTGGGCCCATAACCTGTTCCGTTTGAGTATTTTATTAGAACTAAAGTAATAGATAACAATATGACTGCATACAGGCAGTTGAGTGCATAATAGATAAAATATGAGAGCCTTGCTTCAGTGCGACTTCACATTAAAGATTTGATCTTACGCTAAGAGTTTCTTCGTTCACTTACGATGGACAGAGGAAAAGAGGTTGCGTTGATTACAAATACATACAGAAATTTAACAATCTGTTTTACATTTTTTTATAACATAATATATGTTACTTAATACTTAAGATATGTTACTTATCGCTATTATTTCTATTATTACCAGTGTCAAGGACGTATGTCCGGGTACATTGTGAAATTCGATGTTTCTTAATTTAAGTTTTTCGTTCTTTTGTTCTTCTATTAATGTTCTTATTTTATCTATTTCTTCTGTGTTATTAATTAGTTTATTTGGTAATGGTCTTATCTGGGTAAGTGGATTATTTTTTGCTAGCTTAATTAAGGGTGCTGCTTAAATTCGATGTTATCTTCTGTCGTGATTTCCTGAGATGCTGCTAGTAGATGTTTGTCTTGGCGAGCAGTACATCCTTCCTCAAGTCTGTAAGTGTCTGGTCCTGCTATGCGGTCTACTTTGTTGTGCTGATTTCCGCATGTCCATTCCAGAATTGGTTCGCTGAAGATTTTGAACAACCAAGTGTTTTGATGGTACAGTTGTGTCCTCATGTCTTCTGTGGCTATTTGTTGAAATTCACAATCTGGTTCCAGACTTTGTTTTAACGTTGCCATATCGCATGAATTGTCTATTGCACTTTACCAGAGCCAATTTCCTTTGCACAGGATATGCTTATTAGACTGCAAGCTACAGGATGCTAGTTGTGTGCCTGATATCAAGGCTTAGATGTCTCTGTTGAAGTTATATATCAGATATTCGGCTTTTATTTGTACTACGATCGTTCGTTGTACTTTGATTGTTGCGGATTCTTGGTTGAATAATGGAATCTCGGCGTGTTTTATTAATCGATTATTTACTATCATAGCTTGAACTTCCATTAGGTTATATATCTCCCTTAGTTCTGTGCCTGTCGATGTGCCTGAGAGTCGTTGTTTGCCTGGTAGTTGTTCTTTTATGACATTAATTTCCGCCTTTGCGGATGTCTTTGCGATGTCTTAACACACGACATTATACTAGCAAGGGCTTTTTCATCTTTATCGTCAAATAAAGCCTTTTCTCGGCACTGTCATTTTCTTCTTTGACGACTCGACCACAAGTGACTTTCCATAAGTCCGAATGTATTAACACGCTTTTCATATGTACAGCCCATGCACTGTAATTATCATCATCTAATTTGTCTATCATATGTATTGACGAACTCATTTTGTCCATCACAAATTTAGACAATGACAATATCAAAAAGTCCAGAAAATTCTATAAACTCAGAAAGATCCACTTTTTACAGTTTTGCAGTTTTTCACTCGCGATGGACTGGGCCCATAATCTGTTCAGTTTGAGTATTTTATTAGAACTAAAGTAATAGATAACAATATGACTGCATACAGGATAAAATATGAGAGCCTTGCTTCAGTGCGACTTCACATTAAAGATTTGATCTTACGCTAAGAGTTTCTTCGTTCTCTTACGATAGACAGAGGAAAAGAGGTTGCGTTGCTTACAAATACATACAAAAATTTAACACTCCTTCTCAACGCAATATGTCAACCTCTATATGGCAAGTTACTTATTTAATTTTAACATTTCATTTAATATTCAAAAAATCTATTCAATACAATCCCATAATTTTAATACATCTCTCATGCTTAACTCGATTCAAATTCTTTGTTAATACATCTGATATCATGTTTTCAGTTGACCACATAGTTAATTTCAATTATCTTTTTCTTAGTCATTTTTTACTAAACATTGTGCGCTTTGATTATCGCCATAGATCTGGATAACCTGGAGATTTCCAAAGCCCATCTCATTTATCAGCTTTCGCACATAAGACGCCTCCCTCGCCGCAGTCGAGAGCGCCACATACTCCGCTTCTGTGCTAAAAACAGAAGCAATCAACACCCAACCGGTGAACGATTTTCTGTCCGTAGAATCACCAGCCCAGTCCGCGTCGACAAAGCAGTGTATTGGTACACCAGTACGCACGTAGTGCAGCTTGAGATCAGCTGTGCCTCTTAGGTATCTCAGTATCCGCTTTGCAGCTGCTTCATGCTCCTTATGTGGGTCTGCATTCTGCTGTGCCAGTTTAGTCACAGACTGCAATATATCAGGACCAGTAGTTATTGTCAAATATATTAGTGATCCGATTAAAGACTGATAGGCAACTTTATCCACCCTCTGACAATTGACCTTGTCACATTTTACTTGAAATCCAGCTTCTAGGGTTAGAACGTTTGGCTTGCAATCCTGCATTTTGTAGTCATTCAGGAGCCTCTCTATGTACTGCTTATGACCAATCCTTATGCCTCCAGTCTCGAAATCACGTTCGATTTCAATTCTCAAAAAATTCTTCAATTTACCGCCGTCCACAACTTTAAATTATTTTGCAATTAGATGCTTTATTTGCTCAAGTTCATCCTTGCTCGAACTGGCTATAATAAGGTCATCTACATATACATCTATTATATTTCGCTTCTTTCCAGCATCTTGGATATAGACACAAGGTTCGCTTGGACACGGTACAAATCCCATTTTGATCAGCACCGCATTTAACTGCTCATTCCATTCTCGACCGCTCTGCTTCAACCCGTATAAAGATTTGTGTAGCTTCAGGACTCGCTTCGGGTATTGCTCATCGATGAATCCTTCTGGTTGGCGCATGTAAACAGTATCATGTAGATCACTGTTCAAGTAGGCAGACGACACGTCCATTTGGTGCATGTATAAACCATTCTCAACTGACAGAGCGATGACGAGCTTGATAGACGAATAACGTGCCACAGGAGAGAAAGTTTCCGTAAAATTAACGCCATATCGCTGAGCGCATCCCTTAGCAACTAGTCGAGATTTCAGTCGCTCTACCTGGCCCATCTTGTCACGCTTCACTGCAAACACCCATTTTGATCCGATGGCTTTATGACCCTCTGGGAGATCCACCATTGTCCAGGTCGCATTGGCTTAAAGACTGTCTATCTCCTTCTGCATAGAAGCTCTCCATTCAT
The DNA here is from genome assembly GCA_018901795.1 of Drosophila sp. st01m. NCBI lineage: Eukaryota > Metazoa > Arthropoda > Insecta > Diptera > Drosophilidae > Drosophila > Drosophila sp. st01m. Next base: position 16,759 of record JAEIFG010000340.1, read on the forward strand.
CAGAATTATCCATAGCCATTGCCTCATCCATACTCGTAGGGGCGGGGACTTCCTCAGCATGAATTGCGTTGACCATATTGTACTGCTTACGTGGTCGTAAGCGACCTCTCCATTCAGCTGGTTCAGGTTCATCAGAAGTAAGCTCTCCTCCTTCTTCATCAAGATTCTCGCCGCCATGTGCATCATCGTGTTGTTCATTAGACATGTTCGGGATTTCATCGGACACGTCAACTGGAGCGGCTTTAAGCTTCTCAAGTTGAACGTTGGAGGTACCTGAATCCTGTTTAGTCCGAGCCCAGTCATCATGGTCATTCTCAAATAAAATGACGTCCCGAGCCACACAGACATTTCGCTTACTAGGATTATACAAACGATAAGCTTTTGCAGTTTCAGAGTACCCTACCAAAACATGTTCCTGGCCTCTTGGAGCGAACTTCTTTTTCTGGTATTTGTCCAGCACGACAGTCTTAGACCCAAAAACCTTCAGATGCGACACAGTTGGCTTCTTCCCAGTCCATGATTCAAATGGAGTCATTCCTGGTACAGCAGACGTCTCGGCGCGGTTGCGTAGATAGACAGCAGTGTTAATAGCCTCTGCCCATAGCCAATCACCAACACCAGCTTGCAGCATCATACTTCTAGCCATTTGTTCCAGGGTTCGATTAACACGTTCCGCCACACCATTTTGCTGAGGGGGTGTGCGGAACCTTCAACAGTCGCTTGATGCCATTTTCTGTCAAGAAAGACTGAAATGCATTACTTAAATACTCACGCCCGTTGTCGCTTCTCACGGCTTTAATCTTCTTGTTAGCCTGATTCTCCGCAAATGCCTTAAATTCCTTAAATTTTGCCAGAATTTCATCTCTTGTCTTCAGGAAACAGACAGACACTATCGAGATTTGTCATCTATGAATGTAGCAAAATAGTGTGCACCTCCTATGGAAACAGCTTGCATAGGACCACATATATTGGTATGCACCAATTCAAGTACTTCTGTTGCACGACTTCCATCGCTTTCGGAAACTGCTTCACGCAAATTTTACTCTTGCACACGTGACACATTGAAGTTCTTTTGCACCACTAAATTGTTGTCCCTTTAGACCATATAAAATCTCTTTATTAATCATATTACGTAAACTGGCAAAATTTAGATGTCCAAATCTTTGATGCCATATTTCCGATGGACTGACCTGTGCAGCAAAACACGATTGCTTAGCACCATTTTCTTCATTTTTAAATAAATAAAATAAATGCAACTCAGCAACCAAAATAGATATAGAGAGCAGAATACAGAATATGATTTCGGATTTGCTCTCTCACTCTCTTGCGGTTTTTTCTTCGCTTTGTACTTTGCAGCTTTGTGACCACTACCTCCACAATTCCAACATGTAATTGTTCTTTTACCGTTTGCTGCTTGCTTGTGTTCTTTTTGTCCGTTTCTTTTATTATCGATCTTCACATTTTCATTCGTAGACCTAATTCCAAAAACCGTTTGCTCACATCTGTCTACTTGATCTTCTTGTACTTTTCGCCTTTGTCCTTCTTCTTGCAATTTAATTTTCAGCATACTTAGTGATTGTAATTCATCTCGTGTTTCCAGGGCAATCACGAAACCTTCAAACGACTGAGGCAAATTTGACAATAGTAGAACACTTAGGATTCCTTCTTGGACTGAAAAACCCACTTCTTTTAATTTTTCTATAATACCATAAAATTTGATTATATGCGACCCCACAGTGTCCGTTTCACACATTTTAATTTGTAACAACTGCTTTAATACACAAATACGACGCGCCGGTCCCGTAGGTGTGTGTATTTCACTCAGTTTTTGCCATGCTTCTCTAGCAGTTTCACAATGCTTTATGTGGTTAATTTGCGATGTCTTAACACACGACATTATACTAGCAAGGGCTTTTTCATCTTTATCGTCAAATAAAGCCTTTTCTCGGCACTGTCATTTTCTTCTTTGACGACTCGACCACAAGTGACTTTCCATAAGTCCGAATGTATTAACACGCTTTTCATATGTACAGCCCATGCACTGTAATTATCATCATCTAATTTGTCTATCATATGTATTGACGAACTCATTTTGTCCATCACAAATTTAGACAATGACAATATCAAAAAGACCAGAAAATTCTACAAACTCAGAAATATCCACTTTTTACAGTTTTGCAGTTTTTCACTCGCGATGGACTGGGCCCATAACCTGTTCAGTTTGAGTATTTTATTAGAACTAAAGTAATAGATAACAATATGACTGCATACAGGCAGTTGAGTGCATAATAGATAAAATATGAGAGCCTTGCTTCAGTGCGACTTCACATTAAAGATTTGATCTTACGCTAAGAGTTTCTTCGTTCACTTACGATAGACAGAGGAAAAGAGGTTGCTTTGCTTACAAATACATACAGAAATTTAACAATCTGTTTTACATTTTCTTATAACATAATATATGTTACTTAATACTTAATATATATTACTTATCGCTATTATTTCTATTATTATCAGTGTCAAGGACGTATGTCCGGGTACATTGTGAAATTTGATGTTTCTTAATTTAAGTTTTTCGTTCTTTTGTTCTTCTATTAATGTTCTTATTTTATCTATTTCTTCTGTGTTATTAATTAGTTTATTTGGTAATGGTCTTATCTGGGTAAGTGGATTATTTTTTGCTAGCTTAATTAAGGGTGCTGCTTAAATTCGATGTTATCTTCTGTCGTGATTTCCTGAGATGCTGCTAGTAGATGTTTGTCTTGGCGAGCAGTACATCCTTCCTCAAGTCTGTAAGTGTCTGGTCCTGCTATGTGGTCTACTTTGCTGTGCTGATTTCCGCATGTCCATTCCAGAATTGGTTCGCTGAAGATTTTGAACAACCAAGTGTTTTGATGGTACAGTTGTGTCCTCATGTCTTCTGTGGCTATTTGTTGAAATTCACAATCTGGTTCCAGACTTTGTTTTAACGTTGCCATATCGCATGAATTGTCTATTGCACTTTACCAGAGCCAATTTCCTTTGCACAGGATATGCTTATTAGACTGCAAGCTACAGGATGCTAGTTGTGTGCCTGATATCAAGGTTTAGATGTCTCTGTTGAAGTTATATATCAGATATTCGGCTTTTATTTGTACTACGATCGTTCGTTGTACTTTGATTGTAGCGGATTCTTGGTTGAATA
>JAEIFG010000345.1:0-32544 GCA_018901795.1 Drosophila sp. st01m
TATAGATACAATTATTAGGTTGACTACAGGCATCTCTGTGGGATGTTCAATTAGAATGGACTTTAAGTCGTCGTAATCAAAAATACTAGAATTTATGTTGGATTTAGCTAGAGTGATGAACAACATTAAATTCTGAATTTCCGAAATTATAATTCTATTTCTTGCCAATAATGACTCGAATTAGTGGGGTGTGTCTGTAATATCTCCCTATCTTTCTTTAAGTAATTTATTTACTGTTTCCGTAAGCTCATTCATGCGTTTTTGTGCTATGGTCTTTATTTCTACTTGTCTATGGTTGAATTCGATGAGTTGGGACTCAGTCATATTAATTCTTTCAAGATCTGCAGCATGTGGTGTTCCTGCTACTACTTTTAATACAGTATCCAAAAAAGTCTATACTTTAGGCAATATGGTGATGAACTTTCAAAGCGGACAGAGAGTTTCTGTCATGTTCAACTCTGTAAGGTTGCTCGAGTGTCTTAAATAGCTACGTTGCTCTCATACAATTACTTCTCCGTTCATAATGGGAATGTAATTGGAATGCGAGTTGTCTGTGATCCGCGCATTTACAGCTGCGTTAAGAGTGCGAACGATGCCCACGAACCTGCAAATGACAATTTAATCCTATGAATTTTTTTCTCTTTTTTTAAATACTATTCTTAGCTTGGGTATTAAAATTATAAATTCATAAAAGGCAAACAAAGTATGAGCAGCTATCTTACGTTATCCTTATGGACCACCCTCCCCTTAATAAGAACAGACGTTTCTAGGTCTGCCTAAATGGTCTCCTCAGAACACAGAGGGGTAAGCTTCTTGTCCAATCTATTATTACTTTTTACAAATACCTACTCGCCTACTTCAAAGACCCTGTTTTGCCTCGATGGATTGTTCCGATCTAGCTGAGCCTGCTGAGCGCAATCTATTTTGCTCCTAATGCTTTCTTTGAATTCTTCGGTTGACACGTGGATTACCTTTATCGGCTTCTTTCCGATCTTAAGGTCTGTTATTGTTGGAGATACTATTGGCTGCGTGCTTTCAAACTTTGAAAATTTATCGATACATGTTGAAAACTGTTTTTTTACAGTAGAAAATATATCGATGTGCCGCACCGCGCCGGCATATGTTGGTCCACGGGTCACACCGACCTGTTGCTTCTTTTGATGCTTGTCGTACTTAGCTCTAGTGCATATCATACAGTTGGCTATTACCTCCGTTACTAGTTTAGACATGTTTGGGAAATAATATTCACACAGAATTTGTTTAATATTTTCTTGTGCAGCCCTATGGGCGCGACTATGTTGGCTATAACGACTTTTCTTTTTCGTTTTGGTCGGTAATGTCAGTTGCAAGATTTTGGCATTGCCAAAATTTAGTTGCCGGAAAATCCTTTACCAATTCGTCTTGTATATAAGCCAAGGCTTGGTGATTGCAGTGAAATGCATTTACTACGTGTGATTGCACCACTTGTTTCAGCTTACGGAGAGCTTCGTCATCCCGATGGCGTGCCTCATTTTCTCGCGAAAAAGCACAAATGTGCGTTTCAACGGAAACTATGCTTCTGCCGGAATTACTAGGTTCTTGAAGCAATTAAGCGGCTTATCCGTGGCATTGATAGTGTAGATCAACGATAGCTCACAGTGTATAGTAGCAACATCGGACTCGATCTCGTTTTGCATAGTATTAATGTTTTGGCGTGAAAGCGCGTCTCCCACAAAGTTCTCTTTACCGGCATTGTAAAAAATTTTGGCATTAGGTTCATCAATAAAGGCCTTCCTTGATTTTACCATTTGAATTTCTATCTGAGACTGCAAAAATGAAGGACTGGTGATCATAGTAATTGGCTTGCCTTCCTGTGAAAGCACAGCCCCAATGCCATGCGGAGAAGCTTCTGTCGTTAAGTCAAAGGGCTTTTTAAAGTCCGGATATCTTAACATGACTACTGATGTTAGAATATTTCTTAGCCTATCGAATGCCTGACTTTCTGAAAATTAAAATTAATCGGAATTTTCCTCGACATATGTTTATTATCCGAGCCATTCTCTCCCTAAGTAAGTTTGTGAGTAGTCTTGCCATCACAGCAAAGTTCTTAATAAAGCGTCTGTAGTAACTAGCTAGCTCTAAAAATGACCTGAGTGCGTATAAACTCTTTGGTTTCTCGAATTCTCGTATAGCATGCACTTTGTCAGGGTCCGTTTTAGCTCCACACTTTGTCACAATAAAGCCCAAATATTCTACGCTTTCTTTAAAAAAACACGGGTCTTTCCCTTGAGACTTTCATGTTTGCGTCACAGAGGCATTTTTTGAAACCAGTCAATATGATCGGACTCATTTTCCGAAAATATTCTTACGTCATCTATATACACTTAGCACGTCTTTCCTATTTGCTCCCGGAGAACGTCATCTATACTTTAAGCATTATTTAACCCGAAAGACAGTCGGCAAAATTCGTGCTTGCCTCATTGGCTGGAAATTACGTTTTTCGCGGTCTTGCTCTGCGATCTGGTGGTAACCAGACTCGTTTAGTTTCCTAAAATCGAGTAACAATTTTTTGTTCCTATTCCCGTGTTCATCAAAACCCTTTTTATCGACAAGCCAAGTGGGATTGTTGTATGGCGAGTTAGAAGGCCGAATGATCCCATTATGCAACAAGTTCTTTATTTCCTTGTATTCAAACTCGACTACTCCCATAAGTTGTGGGTATATCTTCAAATAAATGGGGTTGTTGCCGGTTGTACGAATTGTCGCAACGACTGAGGTGTTGAAAGGCAGCGCCTCCTTAGGAGTCGAAAATGCCTTAATTCTGCTCAACACCATCTTTTTAAATTCTCTTTTGACTGTTGACGGCACTACTATGTCATCAATATGGGTGAAGTTTACATTATCGCAATTGTGGTACAGCAGCATTTCTATTGTTACTTGATCGTGTTATTCTTTAAGTCCAATGTCGCCCCTACTTGTGTTAACAAGTCTAGGCCTATCATGGCATCGAACACTTTTAAAGAATCTTACAGAAAAAATGGGGTCTTTGTCCAAAATTGTACAGAGTCGTGTATGAAACTAACAACGAAGTCGACCAACACTACTCCTTTGAGCTCCTTTACGGGCTTAATGTAGTTTTTGCCCGCTCCAGTGTCGATAAGTATTTTTGTTTTCTCCCAGCCAGTTGCTTTTCGACAAACAGCAACCGGGAGCGTGCTCAAAAAAATTGGACGATCCGGCTTCATTGCCGGAGTAACTACACCTATTATCCATCTATGCTAGCTACGGCCTCCGCAGCTGCCTCCAGCAATTTTTGAGAATCCTCAGATTCACTCAGTTGGTTGATGTTATTCAACCTCTGCTGTCTCTGTCCTGTCATTCGCAGCCGATAGATCTTGTAAGCAACAGTATAATTGAAAAACTTCTTGTACATTAAAAAATAGAGAAGCAGCTGGAAGAGGCGCTGTCCGAAAAGATATTGTTAGCGCGTCGCATGGAACTAACAGATGAGTGTGTTAAGAAAGCACATAATGAACGGGACGAGGCGCAACGCTTACGGAAATTTACTCAGGAAGAGTTTCGCCTACGAGATGTACGTATAGGGGAACTGAAAGGAGAGTTGGCAACCACCAAAAGGGATGTATTAAAGGAGCATCGTATGTGGGAGAAGACCGAACAGGAGCGTATGAAGTGCAAGTCAGAAATAATTGAGCATTTGGCAAATGTTCACAGGCTCGAGCAGGAGGCGATGGAGTTACGTCAGAAACTGCACCAGACTCAACTGCTTGGTGATGGCGTGGGATTACAGCAGAAGCGTCTACAGCGAGAGCTTCAAGAGGAGCGCCAAAGAAATGCTACAGCCGGAGAAGACACTTTAGTTTTGCAAGCAGAGATGAAGCAGCTCACAGATAACTTCCAGCAACTAAAATACGCTTGTAGCATTACAGACAACCAGTTAACAGAAGTCGAGTCGATGTTGGAGACAGAGCAGCAAAGAAATAAGATCCAGCAGATGCAACGGGAAACTTGCCATGTTAATTAGCGTGAGAAAAATTATCAACTGAGTGAATTGCGCAAGGAACTCAGCGTACAAGAGTCAGCCAAGCGTCTGGCCGAGCAACGTTCTCAAATTCTAAAAAAATCGCTTGAGGAGATAAAGCAGAACCCGCAGCAACAGCAAAAGAAAATTGAGCGTCAGGAGGAGCAAAACCGTCAGGACAAGGAAAACGAACTGCGACGATGTCGGGAGGGACATGAAGCGCAAGTGCAGTAGGCAGAAACCAGAGAGATCAGCTGGAAATTCAAACTGTCAATTGTCATACACAGAACACGGAAACTGATTCAGCATCGGACGTTGATTCGTCGTCCAAGAAGAGAAAACACAAGAAACATAAAAAGCACATCAAGAAAAGCAAAAAGCATAAGAAGCGTAAGCGAAAGAGCAGCAGGATGACTTGTAGTGACTTGCCGAGCCCCGAATTGGATTTCTCAAAATGCTTGGTAATGCGCCTCGCTGTTCTGGTATGGCGTAAAGATTTCATACGCGTCGAAGGCAGACTGCCGCCAAGTCACGTAATCACTTTGTTCGCCATCGAATTCTGGAATGGACTTAACAATGTCAAGCTTGACCTCGGACCTAACACCGGGGTCTATACTTATTTGACTGTAGACTTCTACCAGTGCCGTATCTATTTGCAAACTGTTCACTTGCTGTCTTATGGCATTAACTTCTTCTTGAAACTCCTGCGGCGGTTCTCCTGTTCGGCTAACGCGCTCCTAACGGCACCATCTCTGATAGCACTTAACTGAATCGGGTCAATATTCATTGTGAAAAGTGATTAATAACTATCCTATAAAATGCGGGAGCGCGTGAGTTACCAGATTGCCTTAGGTCGCGACGGTGGGAGATAACGATTTGTATTTATATAGATCGACTGTTTTCAGTATGTCGTACAAATCAGAATGATGAAAGCTTTATTGAAAATAGTTATGGCTACTTCTATGGTTATACACTAGAGCTTTTTATCCCGTTCGTTGATGCTCACAAAGTAGAGACGGAAGCTCTCTTAGATATTTGTATATATTGCAATTGTTGTTCGTCGGTGTTTGTGATCCCGTTCGTTAATATGCACAGAGTAGAGATGAGTTCGGGATGAGAGATGAGGTTGTCGCTGTTATGGGAACTCCTCCCCCCCTAGCACGGAGTGAGGCCCGTAACGAATGTATGGGTTGAGCGAGGATCACTGTCCTATCGTTTGGAACATCTTCTGTAGATATAAGCCTTGGCACACTGGCGACGATAATCTGAACATAGTTTGACTCTTTTTTTTATTGCTGCAGATTGTGCTTGCTTGTCCAGGTATAGGGTATTTGCGGCATGATCAAGTTTAAATTTTTGAATTTTAATATACTTGAAATGGGAATGTCTTGTCGCTGTAAGACTTAATTCCAGCTGACATTTATGGTAGCTTATTTTGATATGTATTTTTGCTTGACTTAATTTTGTTTGTCTTCGAAAAAGGCTTGAAGTATAGCTTTTCTGATTTGTTAATTTTTGTTTGTTCAGTTGACGATTTTTGTTGATAAACTTATAAGTAACTAGTGGGCCCGCTTTTGCGTCCTTGCTTTGCTCGGACGCAGATCCCCCCTTAAAGTATCAGAAATATTATTATTTAAATTATTTCGTCATTTGCACACTACTAAAGAGGTGGCGCCATCTATTGTTAGTGGCGCCATCTAACAATAAGCCCGTAATGCTTTACGGATTGACAAATAGTACATAGAACATGCATTTTTAATTCGATTTAATAAATATTTTATACTTTCAAAAATAAAATGCAGGTGAAAATTTAAAAAGAGCTTCTGATTTAATGTTATATTAGTGAGCAAATAACCCACAGACAGTTAATTTCATACAACCAAAAGTGTCTAAGAAAATGCCTACTACTATGAAATACCCATTACGCTTTAAACGTTATTGCCTTCAATATTTTTGAAGGTAAAACACCGTAAATTTAACAAATTCATAAAAAAAGGCTATATAATAAGTGTAATGGGCTGTTTTATAAATAAAAACAATTTTTTTAATGTATAAATTTCTTAATAAAACATTTTAATGGTACAGGGTATCACAGACTACATACAAAACTTAAGGGGCAGCAACGAATGAGTAAAGCATTGTCGTCAATTCTCACAGCAGCCGATTCATATGTACACACTTATGTATGACAAAGAACGCAGTATAAGTCACTTCTTCGTTCACAGAAACAAAACAACAACAACATTGGCGATTTTGCTCGCACTACGCACATGCAAAAGCGAACACAAAAACAAAAACTACGCACATGCAAAAGCAAACACAAAAACAAATGCAATGGCTCTCTTTGAAGTCGAGTCTAACTGTTGTTCTCTGGCTCTCTTTCAGTTGCTCACGCTAAAATTGTGTATGTATGCGTACACACGCATTGAACGTTTTCAATGCTTGCTTAGCGAGCTTGCATTTAATGCCTTTTAAATAATGTTTTTTATTTTTTTAAATAGGTTGCAGGTGGAATTAGAAAATTAAAATACCCATACGAATCTGGAAATTTTTTTTCTGATTTTTTTAAAAAAACTTCAAGTCTCTAGGACTTGTGGTTTCGCCATTACTGTGATATATCAGTCAGTCAGTCAGTCAGTCAGTGAGGACAAAGCATTTTATATATATAGATTACATAGGTAGCTTTTTTTTTTTTTTTTAGAGATAATGAAATAATCTGAATATTAATTATAATTTTAATAAGTACAATGTCTTTTTGCTTGAATTTTGATAATTTAAAGAGAATTTCAGTATTCCTGAATTTTTTTCTTACTTCTAACAATTGGTAGTAAATTATCGGTATTTAATATAGTAATATTTTGGAATCTTTAATGTTTCTAGAATTTTTTTTTTTTTTTTTTTGCTTTTAGATAAGTCTGAATCTTAAACTTATTAATTTCTTCATTTTTTTTTTTTATTCATTATACATATTTTTGTTTTATGTTTATATTAACAAGTTTATTTAAACGAAAGGTCTTATATAACATATATATTTTTGTGTTAATGACACTTTTTTTGTTTTTTTATAATTCAATTTTGTTTGTTTTTATTTTTGTAGTTGTTAGTTTAAAATCTTAGTTCGCTTATGTCGTGTGGAATCCGGGTCTGTAATGTTGATACCCTTATTGACTTTTCTATTAATATCCCTTCTTATCTTTGACTTGTGAATTTTTTGCTTCTTCTTAGTTAGCAACGTTGGGCCTGCGTCAGCGTGAACTATTTGTTGAGCGAATCTTGCCGTTAATTTATTCCTTCTATTTTCTTTTCTGTGTATAATTTGATTTGGGGTAACGGGGAGAGGTTCGTGTCTATCCTCGTTAAGCTTTTGTATTTTAGTTATTTTTGCCTGGTCTACTTGTTTTTTAATTTTAGGGTATAGATCTTTTCGAAATATATTCAATTTAGTCAAATAGTCAAGATAGTTATCAAATGTAATATTTTTTATTGAAAAGATGGGTTCTTCCCGAGAAAGTTCGAATGGTGTTAATTTAGTAGCAGAATGGACTGCGTTATTATATGTGATTAATGTTTCTGATAAAATTTCCTTGTGATTGCATTCGAGCTTTTCTTTAGACTTTCGATCTATAATGATTCTATAGATTTCGGTCAAAGTGGAATGCAACCGTTCAACTGGAGCATTGCTTGAAGATTGCTGAAACGAAGTAGTGTGTAAATCTATTTTATATTGTGAACAAAAACTTTTAAACAGGTTAGATTGAAATTCGGCACCTTGGTCGCAAATTAATTTTTTTGGTATTCCAAAATTTTGAATAAATTGCAAAATAGCCCTTGTGGTATTTATACTATCCCTGGTTGGGATCGTATAAGCTGCCGCAAATTTCGAGAACTTATCTATTATGGTAACCACATATCGGCCGTTAATAGTATACAAGTCCGTGTGTACTATATTTAATGGTCCATCCGGGGTTTCTGTTATTTGAAAGGCTTGCTTAGGTGGGTTTCTATCATATTTCAAAGTTTTGCATACACTACAGTTTCGAATTATCTGTTTTACTTTTTGAATCATGTTTGGGAAATAGAACTCTCTTTTGAGTTTTAGTGCCACTTCGTCCGCCCCTCTATGATTTGAATTTTCATGTTGCGTACGAATTTTTTCTTTTCGGTTATCGATGCCTATCAGGTCTGTTAAAAAAAAATTGCATTTAACAAGTTTATAAATGTTATTGTGAGCAAAATATTGTGAGTACGCCTTCTGAATTAAATTAAATATTCTGTCTGTTGTATATACCGCGCAGATTTTGTTGGGTTTTAAAAGAATTTTTAATGTTATGGCTATGCTTTCTAAGTTGAACTCGGGGTTTATGATTGTTCGTCGTATTTTATTTTTAAAAGGAACTATTGTAAAGGACTCGGAGTTCGGCCCTTCTTCAAGGATCAATTGAAGTCTGAAATCATCGTTTGGTTGTTCTGAATGAAAGGTAGAACCCGCTGTGCCTTCCAATGTTTCAATGTCATTACAGTTAATTTCTACATTTTTTCTGCTTAACGCATCTGCAACGACATTTTGTAAACCCTTTTTATAGACAATTTCAAACTCGTATTCTAGTAGTTTAAGTCTCCAGCGGACAGGTTTACTGCCCGGTTCTTTAAAATTCATTAACCAAATCAGGGGTCGATGGTCCGTAACAATTTTAAATTTTTTACCAAATAGATATGGCCTAAAATATTTAATTGCCCAAATAATCGCCAGCATTTCTTTTTCTACTGTACTATAATTCTGCTCGGTATCGTTCAAAGTTCTGCTGGCGAAGGATACAGGTTTGTCGCTTCCTAAACTGCCTTGAGACAGTACCGCTCCCAATGCTACATTGCTAGCGTCTGTAGTCAGAATAAATTGTTTAGAAAAATCTGGATATTGTAGGATAGGATCATTACAGAGAAGAGTTTTGCATATTTCAAATGTATCAATGAAATTTTGGTCAATTTTAACCGTCTTCTTTCCTTTCAATTGTGCTGTTAAGGGTTTGGTTATCCTTGCGAAGTATCCTAGCAATCCTAAAAATGATTTAATTTCCTTCGTTGTTTTGGGAAGTGTAAAATTTTTTATTGCTGTTAATTTGTTTGGGTTTGGCTTAATGCCATCAGCTGATATAACATGTCCAAGATATTCGATTTCTTTTCTTAAAAATTCTGATTTTTTAACTTGCAGCTTAAGGTTTGTAGACTTTAGTTTGGAAAATACCTTATGTTGGTCTTGTATATGTTCTTGCAACTAGGATGAGAAAACTATAATATCGTCTAAATATATTAAACAACATTTGGCAATTAATTCCTTAAACACATTATCCATCACTCGCTGAAATGTTGCTGGAGCGTTAGTTAACCCGAAGGGCATTCTGGCAAATTCGTAAAGGCCACCTTCCGCGGAAAAAGCTGTTTTTGCCATGTCTTCGGCAGCCATTTCGATTTGATGATAGCCACTAGCCAGATCTAAAGCGGAGAAATAAGTGCCCTTTCCTAGTTTATCAAGAACATCAGTAATAACTGGCATAGGATATCTATCTTTAACTGTTTTTTCATTTAGTTTCCTGAAATCCACCACTAATCTCCACTCTTTTTTTAAACTTTTAGCCTGCTTTTTAGGGACCAACCAAACCGGTGCGCTCCATGGGGAATAACTATCTCTAATAATGTTCATGTTCAATAACTTTCTTACTTGGTTTTGAACTTCTCTTCTTTCGAAATGTCCATATCTGAATGGCTTGGTGTATATGGGGGTGTCATCCGTAGTTGGGATGCTATGTTTTATTGTATTGGCAAAAGTTAATTTGGTGTCTTCATCATAAAATATGTCTTTAAATTTTGAACAAAGTTTCTTTAATCTATATATATAAAATGCTTTGTCCTCACTGACTGACTGACTGACTGACTGATATATCACAGCCATGGCCAAACCATAAGTCCTAGAGACTTGAAGACTTTTTTTAAAAATCAGAATAATTTTTTCCAGATTCGTATGGGTATTTTTATTTTTTAATTCCGCCTGCAACCTATTTTTAAAAAATAAAATCATTTAATTAATTTGCATTAAATGCACGCTCGCTAAGCAAGCATTGAAAACGTTCAATGCGTGTGTACGCATACATACACAATTTTAGCGTGAGCAACTGAAAGAGAGTCAGAGAACAACAGTTAGACTCGACTGCAAAGAGAACCATGGCAATTGTTTTTATGTTCGTTTTTGCGTGTGCGTAAGTGCGATCGCCAAGATCGCCAATGTTGTTGTTGTTTTGTTCCTGTGAACGAAGAAGTTGTTTTTATTGCGTTTTTTGTCATACATGTCTACATGTGAATCGGTTGCTGTGAGAATTGACGACAATGCTTCGCTCATTCGTTGCTGCCCCTTAAGTTTTGTATGTAGTCTATAAAACCTGTACCTTTAAAATGTTTTATTAAGAAATTTATACATTAAATAATTGTTTTTATTTATAAAAAAGCCCATTACACTTATTATATAGGCTTTCTTTATGAATTTGTTAAATTTACGGTTTTTTACCTTCAAATATATTGAAGGCAATAACGTTTAAAGCGTAAAGGGTATTTCATAGTAGTAGTCATTTTCTTGGACACTTTTAGTTATATGAAATGAACTGTCCGTGGGTTATTTGCTCACTAATATAAGATAAAATCAGAAGCTCTTTTTTAAATTTTCACCTGCATTTTATTTTTGAAAATAAAAAATATGTAATAAATAGAATTAAAAATGCATATTCGCAAAATCTATGTACTATTTGTCAATCCGTAAAGCATTACGGGCTTATTGTTAGATGGCGCCACTAACAATAGATGACGCCACCTGTTTAGTGGTCTGCAAATGACGAAATAATTTAAATAATAATATTTCTGATACTTTAAGTGGGGATCTGCGTCCGAGCAAAGCATGGACGCAAAAGCGGGCCCACTAGTTCTATATACTCTTCCGTATTAAGATGTTCTAGATGTAATTGTTTAAAGAATTAGTGTAATTTTGACATAATCGGAAAAATTAAATTCTATTACATTGTCTTAATCCCATTCTTCAACTACTATTGGCGTGCTCAAGTCAATATGTTTAAAGGACTCGGAACGATTTACTACTTCGATGTAGCTGATGTACTCTGTTGCCTGGTACAACCCTTCAGACGAAAACAGATCCGGAGCAATTTTTTTTGTTCTGTAAGAAATGTGCCATTTCGCAAATTCACTGTCATTGGAATGATCTTTACACTCCCGGGTTTTAAAACATATAATTGAGGATTCGATTTGTTTTGAAAGCAAATGGGTAAATGAGTTAATGTCGTTCTTAATTGTGATTTTACCAAATCAATTTCAGCTCCTATTTGCTGGAGGATATCCATACCAATCACTCCGTCAAAGGTATTGTGAAATTTGAACAATAAAGAGGAAAAATCTCCAGACGTGTTAAACTCTTTAAATGCAGGGTATCTGACTTCATCAAGTATTAGATGTGAATTGAAAGCTGTTGTCAAAGTAAGTGGTTAAGCAAGTTTTCTAGTTCTAGATGGGGTAGCAGATTCTGAATTCATAAGTGATCTGGAAGCGCCTGTGTCGATAAAAAAATCTAATGGTCGTCCTGCGAGTGATTTTATAACGATGTATGGAAGATCTGTCAATTTTGTTATTGTTTTTCTCTGTCGGAGGCTTTTTGACAAAAATTTTCAGGTGCTGAAGGTGTTTCAATATTGAAAAGATTTCCCTGAAGCCTATTTTGTTGGTTTGCTTGTTCAGGATTTTGCATAATGGCCAATCTCTGATTAGAGTTAAAATTATTTCGTTTGAAACGTGAATTACCGTCTCGATTGTTATTTCCACCATAATTATTACGGTGAAACTGATTCTAATTATTTCTAGAATTATAAGAGTAATACTGTTGTTGGTTGTCTGATTTATTCTCTATAGGTTTCCACTGGTCATTACGCTTATATGTGGAGGGCGTGCCACTACCTGTATATTCAAATTTCCTTTTTCGGGACAGTTCCTGATAATAAATGTTTCTTTCCTTGATAGCAGATTCATAGGCATCTATAAGAGAAGTAGGTTTAGCTGACCTAATGAAAGAACCCAAAGGTCCTTTTATACCTGAAAGGAATGTATTTAAACACATTTGGTTGAATGACTCTTTCTTTGCACTAGCTACTGTACTCGGTAATTCTTGGTTTTCAACCTGATTAAACAGGCTTGTCTTAATTTCTGTTATTGATTCAAAAAGCTTAGTAACTGACAAATTTTGAAGAGATAAAGAATGCAATTCATACAGTAACGTAGACTCGTCGCGTTTGTCGGAAAATGTATTATTCAGGGTTTGTTTGATGTCGTGCCATACAAGTGGAGTACCGGACGATAATAGCACTTCATTTGCCCTACCCTCAATCTTGTTACGAATAGCTTCTAACAGCATTTTGCCATATGAAGTCTTCTCCGTACCCTTTATTATTATCAATATCTCCTCAACGTTTTCTATAAATTCCTTGAGTGCCTTTGGGTTACCCTCGTATACTGGTAGAAACCTAATTGCGTCCGGTATACGAAGAGAATTGAATACCTCTTGAGGTGTTGTTACCGAAATGGAATCGGTTGAGAGGAATCCCCGAGTCGGATGTTATATCGTCCGTTAACAAGTCAGGGTCTATTCTAGTCATATTTCTGGTTAACATTTGTTTTGTTTTATTTAGTTGAGACATTTTCCTTAGATTGTGTGTATTGTGTAATTTATATTTAGTAGATTTATATATAGGATATGTTTTTAATTGCTTAAATACGAGTGTATAAAAGACTAAATTAATATATTTTCAGAATAAATTTTAATTCTAATAATTAATTATTTTATGGAAATTAGATGTCTGTTAAAGAAATAAAAATTAGAGTATAGTTAAATTATTGTGTTTGCATGCAAATCTGCACTTGAGCTAAGTCGCGATGTTAGTCGCAGCGTTAGATCTAGTGTGTAAGCACGCTTGCCAATCCCTAAATAATAACACTCTCGCGTTTCTTTAATAACTGTCTCGTTTATTCAAGTTGTATGGGTTTTTATAAGATGTCTTATGTACTATGTTAGTGGCGACCAACGCATTGCTTTAGTACAGTCGTCGCTTGTTTACTTATTATCATCCTATGTAATATTAGATGGAGTCAACTATAGTGTTAAAGTGTGTTTAGCTCCTTTCTTCTTATTGTCCAAAATAGACTTATGTAATATTAAACGGAGTCAGCTGTAGCAATGTAGTGTGCTTGACTCTTTTCTACTTATCTTATTAGATGACATCCTTTGTGTCAAGTGATCTTACATTGTATGCTTATCTACTATTTCTGAGTGCCCGAGCTGCGACTCTTGTGGTATTTTTAGCCTGTTGCGACCTTTCAAGTGGCTGGCTTTAGGTCACTCCGAGGGCTGTTTGAATACATGTTCATTTATGAACAGTGTTTGTTGAATTATTTTTTTTTTTTTTTTTTTTTTTTTTTTTTTTATCATTTTTTTTTTTTTTTGAATGTTGCTTTATTGCAACCGCCTTATTGCGTTTTCAGATAGGTTATACATTGAAGACGTGCTCTAAGCGGCGTGCAAGTTTTGCATACACGATATCTGCAGCCCAAGCGATCAGCAGCGCAATCCAACATAACCCATCTTACTTTTTTTTTTTGCATGCGTACATATTTATGTATGTATTAAGTTGTAAGTGTACTGGCATTGTCTGATGGCACTTGCAGACAGTTTCGGTTCTAACACATGCTCGAACCCGTACTACGTCGGTCTGACACACGTGTTTCGACACAGGCGAACTGGTTGCATCCAGTCGACCACACAAGTTCGAACGCACACTCACACAATTTTACCGTAACTAACTGCAAGCCACATGACGCCACTTATATACACATTAATTTTTTGTATTATATCCTTTATTTAATGAATTTCTCTTATTTTATATACATATTTACATGTGTATATGCACTACACTTCTTGCACCACTTAAATACATTGCACATTTGAATTACACATATACATATTTCTTTTCTTTTCTTTACTTTCATACGCATATATGCATGTACACAAGTACTACGTACAATTTGTATTTTAATTTCTTTGTTCGCTTACTTTTTGATTATTATACTCGTGGTTCCCTCCTTCCAATGGATGTGGAGTACGAGCCGGCTGCGCCAGTTACCAGATTGCCTTAGGTCGAGACGGTGGGAGATAACGATTTGTATTTATATAGATAATTCCCTTTATGCGGATAATTAAAACGATCGACTGTTTTCAGTATGTCGTACAAATCAGAATGATGAAAGCTTTATTGAAAATAGTTATGGCTACTTCTATGGTTATACACTAGAGCTTTTTATCCCGTTCGTTGATGCTCACAAAGTAGAGACGGAAGCTCTCTTATATATTTGTATATATTGCAATTGTTGTTCGTCGGTGTTTGTGATCCCGTTCGTTAATATGCACAGAGTAGAGATGAGTTCGCGATGAGAGATGAGGTTGTCGCTGTTATGGTAACTCGTGCAACCAGGTCATAGTCGACAAGTCGACTCAGCAAAATCACAACTTGCTCTTGCGACACCTTGCAAGAGTCAGGGTACCATTGCTGACTTTGTTGCTCGGTCATTGGTGTAGCGTATTGCATCATTGCAATGCCCGCTACTGGGCTATTGACTTGCTGTCTTGCAACTTCAGCGCTATTCCATGTGAGGGCTGGACACTCTGAGTGCGTGGGTTACTTGATAACTTGCATGTCTCTCACTGCTATTCCAGAGAATGTGTGTACACATACACGCGCGAACGCCGTGTAGTGGCGGCGCATTGAATATCACCTCAGTCTGTCACGGCTTGTTGTAAGAGGCGACTTAAGTGGCATCAAGACCTAGCCAAACGCAAACGGTAGGATTTGTCGACAAGGGCTGACAGCGAGCGGTATTCTGGCATATTAGTAAGCGGGTTGAAACCTTGCCGATACCACTGCCTCCGTCCCGTTAAAACCTTGGCAGATCTCCAAGTACGATTTTTGGACCGTTCCCATTCAGTTGCGCTCACAAGCTCAGTATCTCAGTAGTTCTCTCCGTAGAAAGTCGAAGTAGAGGGTGGCTAGTGATTCACGCATAGTGATCACCATGCGATTCATTGCAGGAGTGGAGGCGTAAAGAGGCAGTCGCGAAAGCTGACGGGCCTGAAGAAGATCTCGCTGGTAAGACCGGACATCATGGCGGTGGTGTACAACGAGTGCCTGCTGGAGGGCCTTGTACTGCTGCCCAAGGGGACTAAGCCGAAGAGAGGAGCGCTGTCGGAGCACCAATTTGGCTTCTGATCGGCCAGGTTAACAGATGGACACGGATCCAGGATGTGCTCGCTCGAATAGGAGTTCCGGACTACCCCCGACGAATAATCAGCAGTTATTTGTCGGAGAGGGTTCTCGAGTATGACACGAACATGGTTTTAAGCGGTACAAGGTTACGGCGGGTGTTCCACAAGGATCGTTCCTCGGGTCCCTCCTATGGAACTTTATGTACGACGACGTCCTGAGACTGCGACTTCCAGAAGGGCGCAGAGTTATCGGATTCGTAGACGACATAGCGTTGGTGGTAGTGGCCAAAAAGGTCGAGTAGGTGGAACCGACTGTTAGTGCATCAGCCGACACAATCGCGGAATGGACAGTGCTCATTATGAGCAGAAAGGTGTTGGAGTTCGCTACCTGCAGAGTAGCCAATGCGCTAGTGAAGCCCAAGGAAAACATTAAATATCTCGGTGTTATGGTCGACAACCGACTGAACTTTGGAGCTCCCATCGGATACGCCCTAGGAAAGGTGCTAAGGATGTAAGCGGCATGCTGCCGAACATTGGAGACCGCAAAAAAATAGAAGCCGACTGCTGTCACTAGTAGTTTCGTCTATTCTACTATATGTGGCGCTTATATGGGCATCGGTGGTGACCACAAGTATGGGCATAAAGAAGAGGCTGGTGGCGTTCAGCGTTCAGGACGGTTTCCGAAGACGCAACCGGTGCAGGCTGAGATGGTGCCTCCTGGCGGAGGAGTCGAGAAGGATCCGCGTAGCACGGCGAGACACGGAGGTGTCGAGATTAATCTGCGATCATGCGAGAAAGAGCGACGTGAGAGTGCCTATGCAGTCTACCGACCCCCGCGAAGTAATACAATGCGATGGATCCCATGGAAGAGTCGGTGTGTGGAGGGGATGAATTTAATATGTAGGCGACGACGATTGTCAATAAATCGTGCATATTGGTGGACCGCCAATATCTTCAAAAGACACCCCGACACACGCACACACACACATATTGTAGTGCAGTGCAGTGCAGTGTAGTGCAGTGCAGCGCAACCCAGGGGCAAGGATTGTGCGACCATGCCCTTGCTTTTTGACAAAAGAATCGACCTGCGCAAACACCGCCCAAACACAGACACTCTGATGTCATACAGCAAAACCACCCACCACCGCTACCAAACCCTGACACCTGCCAGTGTATACAGACCGACACGCAGAAAACGTGCGCATGAATGGGAGGCGGATGGGTTGGCTTAGCGAGCGTGAGTGAGTGAGTGAGAGGCTCGTGCCGCGTGCACGACTCCAGACCAGATGTATCTTTAATGGTATTCGCTACAACAGAGTATAATTGTGTGTAAAGATACACATTTCCTTTGCCGCCGCGCGAATTACCAGTCGTAGTTTCGTGGAAGGTGTGTTGAAAATCCTGGACGTCTGGATAGGGGATCCTCCGATGGTTTATTTGTGACACTTTTGTTAATCTATGTGGAATACGATACAAGAAGGGTATTAGGTAGTTCATTACTTTTAGTGTTATATTTCTTGTTGTTATATTCATTTTTCTGTAACCAAAAGAAGGGTTTTTTTTTGTTGTCATTTGAATTATTATTTTGGGTTGCACTTTATGTGTTTTTTCCTTTTTTACTTGTATAATTTCATTTTTTCATTGCTATTTTCTTCATTTATTATCCCTACAACCCTTCTCCTACTTATCATTGCCAATAGGTAGTCACCTGGAGTTATTACAATGCTATGAATAAAATATAGCTGAAGTCCATTATGATGAGAGCGATTTTCGGTTCGGATACAGGCTGCGCTAATTACCAGTCGTGGTTTTGTCTGGATAGGGGATCCTCCGACGGTTTATTTGTATCACTTTTGTTAGTTGTTGTGATATTAAAAATAGTAGTTTTCTGTTGAGGCAAGTCGGTGCCGTTGTTTGTCTTTATTTGAACTTCTTTGCTTTACAAATCTTATTCTATTTATATTACTCTAAACCGCAAAGCGACGCTGCCAGTGACGTCAGCAGCGGAGTGGCGTTATTATGTATTTCTTATACATAATTGGTGTTTAGTTTCTAAGTGAGGGAACGCGCTGTATGCGCGCATTGTATTATAAGTGGGTCACTGACTCTTCAATAAATGTCAAGTGACCCAATTGCACCTCAAGTGCGCGATCATGTTGCCAACTGACTTAGGTCAGATTGTTGGTATAAACATTGCAACACATGTTACAATGTATTTCCGCTTTGTTACACTGTAGTCAAGTACAGTGAATATTTGATATGTGTGCATACCACATTGTACATTCTAGTTTTTAGTTGTACTTTTTACTTCTGCAACTGCACTTTTACTTTACATTGCACTGGAACTTGGAAATAAACTACCGATGGGCTTGAAGTCGAGATCAAGAGTGAACGATTATTGCATTTGTGGTAGTTATGAAACCTACACAGAGGTTTGGCTTAGACAATAGTTTACAAGAATGTATGGATATAACATGTGTTGCGATACTGCTGAGTCGGGTTTTTTCCGGATGCCAGATTCCCAGACTGTCTACCTAGCGTCTTAAGTGTGTTGTGATATATACTGAGGTTGCCGATGTAAACATTGTCGGTCAAGTATCCGGGTTGAGTGACATGGGTAACATCTGCGACCCATGTGACGTAGAGCTTTTAGTACCTCATTGGCATAGCCGTCCGTAGTGGTTAGGAGGACCTATTTGAGGTTGTCCTTATGGACCATCCTCCGCTTAACGAGAACAGACGTTCCCAGATCTGCCTGCACTTTTTGTTCCGTGTATAATGGGGTTAGCTTATTTCCTAACCTATTGTTGCTCACAAATACATCTTCTCGTACCTTAACAACACGGTTTTATCTAACTGGGTTGCATCTATCAATATTGTTTCGCTGGGCCTTTATCAACTTTATTAGCGATTCTCCAAGCTCTTGCTTTTTTGGGTGCCTGTCATATTTGCCTATTTCGCCAGTATCATGGGGATATTTGGGATTTGATATTCATCAGTGATGGTTTTTCGTTAAGTTTCCTTAAGTCTATAACCAAGCGCTTATTCTCATTTCCCAGATCATCATGGCTCTTTTTGTCAACAACCCATGTCGGGTTGTTGTAAGGCGACCCTGAAATTCTAATAATGCCTTTTCCCAGCAAATCTGTGATTTTTCGTTTCACAAATTCAGATTCACTCATGGGGTATAGGTTACTGGCTTATCAATGATCTTTTCTGGCCTTGAATATTTTCGCTTCTGGCATTGGCAGGCTGACCGTTTCCGAATCCCCTGAGACCCGAAATGAACGCATGGAGGACATCGTTTCTAACCTCAATATTGAACAGAACAGCGCTGTCTGGTTCGTGTGTTGTATTATTTGTCACTAGTGTCAATCGTTTATTTCACTCGTCGTAGTACTGTATCAAGCTAAGTTCTCCTTGTTTTACGGCAAGGACGGGAACTTGTCGAAGGAAACGCAACGATGTTTTGTCTGCATATGGGAATCTAGTAGCGCTCTTGCTACTCCCCTGATCTTATTTCTGATAATTATGACAGCTTGGTAGTGTGCCTTGCTGCCTTGATATGGCTTGAAAATTTCGTTTGCGTTTACGGCTGACTGCCGCAACGCTACATAGTCATTTTGGTCTCCCACTAATTCGGGTATGGACTTTACTATATTAAGCTTTACTTTTACTTCACATCTAATGTTAGGATCTGTAGTGTTTCTTTGATAAGTTTCTACTTTTGGTATTTCCACACGCAAGCTTTGCATTTGTTATCTAACCTCATTTAACAATCCAGATTAAATTTAATTAACAAAATTTCTATTGCCGTTTTTGGACAACTTAATCTAGGCGTTTGAGTCTTTTCTTTTTCGATGGCTAGCAATTCATTGGGCTGCGATACTTAGTCGCCTAGCTAGGGTATTGGGATGTAATTCTAAACGTTCATTAAACTTTTTGCCATCTTCTGAAGGTTGTCTCCAATATTTGGTACCTTTCGATCGCGTTCAATATTTCTGGTTCTCATGTACCAAGGAGCGCCTGTAATCTTCCTCAGTGTTTTGCCTGGAGAACCCGAATTTTTTTAATGTGCTTTTTGACAGCAATTGCATACACCTGTATAGCGTAAAACTTGCCTGGCGCTAATATGGTCTTGTATTGTATTGTATTGTAACTTTGTGTCGAGCGATAGTTTGTTACGATCTGCAATTAACCATGACATTTTTGCGAACTTGGACTTAAATGATTTTGGTATTGACGTCACATGTCTTCCGAAGGTCAAAACTTCTGTCAAGGATTACTCCAAGGTATTTGTAGGCGGACTTGTGTTCAAGCACTCTTCCATTGAGCGAGACACTGCAGCAGCTACTTATACGGTGTTCAGGCGTCCAGATACTCTTGCAATGCATCCGAGCCCTCGATAATTCTATGAGTTTTTATCTGAACAGCAGTTTCGGCAGCGTATGTCGCGATCAGAACATTATTGCGCTCTAAAACAGTGACTGCTGTCTGAGTGGATATGTACGAAGTGAAGATGGAGTTTAATGTGGGGCCTAACACACTTCCTTGGGGTACTCCAGCTTCAATATTTTTAACGGAAGATCCATTGGTTCTTTCGCTTTATGAAGCAGTACAGGGTGCCATACTCTATCAAAGGCTTATTGTATATTCAAGAAAGCTGCTACCGCATATTCTTTGTTCTCTAGGGCCTCTATCCCTACGAATCTATGCAGTTGCTTAAGTGTGCCATGTTGGGTCCGGAATCTGATTTTGGAATTCTGAAATCGCCGATACGACTGTCCCAACGTTGCGTAGTCTGTTTAGAATCATCCTTTACATAATCTTACCAAGTGAAGGTAAGAGGGTGATTGGTCTATACGAGTCTACCTCTGTTGGCTGCTTTTCCGGCTTTAGAAGCAGAATTATATTAGCAGACTTCCAAACTTTTGGGTAGTAGCCCTCATGTAAGGCGCTGTTAAGATTAATACCAGAAACCGTAGAGCTTGATCTGGTCGGATACGTATGGTTCTGTTGTCCAGAAGATCATGTCCCGGGGCTTTTTTTGGCTTCAACAAAGCAACAAGTTGTTTCACTTCGTCGAGAGTGATAGGATCCTCAGGTAATGACATTTGGAATGGCGTATTAAGGGATTCCGCAACCAGACGACAATGATTCGCATCGGCAAATGCATACGGCCTGAATCGTTGCTCCAAGTTGGTTGTGAAGACTTCTGCTTTGTCCTGCGAGGTGTGGCACCATCCGCCAGACGGGCACCTTAAAGCAGATTTCTAAGATGCCTGAAGATTAAATCTCTTGGTTATTCTCCACAGAGAGAATTTGAACGACTCGTCGGTGCCCAAGTTCTCTATCAGGTTGTTTATCTATTGCTGTTTTCTGTGGGACAGTACTTTATGGAGCCGGTTGGATAACCTTCTGTATATCTGTTGTAATCGGGCATCTTCAGTTCTTGCAAATTCTTTTGTGAGTCTTCTTTTTAGATGGAGTAGACCAACTATTGCAGAAGGTAAGGGAGGTTAAATGACAGCTTGCGCATTGCATGGAGTTCTCGGGGCATCATGTACTGCAGCTTGTTGCAGATTTTCCATAAATATGTTTATGGCGTTGTCAATACCTTTTGTTCTTTGTATGTTTTTGCTTAGGTCAGTTTCAATAAGTGATCCTTGAAAGCCTCGGCATTAGTATCACGCGAAAGAAAACAGCGGCGTTGTGGCTTATTCATTGGCATAGCATGTAGATCAGACACGAGAGGAATGTGATCTGATGATTGATCATGCACATGCCTTTGGTCACGAAAAAATTGAATGCAGATGGAGCTACCTGAGTCTTGGAGAAGTAGAATTTTGTCTCTCCTGTTGCCAAAATTTGGTAGTGGCCGTTCGCGTCTACTTCCTGTTTCTATTTTTCTCTAGCGCAAGTTCTTGTATTGCCTCACCAACTGTGTTTAGCATTGTAGTCTCCACCTGCTATAAATTTGTTACCTAGCGTAACAAAAAGATTTTCAATATTAGCTCTTATCAGACGCTCATTGGGTGGGAGATACACTGATGCTAGTGTGATCGTACCCTCTGCAGTTGCAAACACGCTATCTGCCGTTCGTTGGTTGAGATTGGAGGTAGAGGACAGTGATTCAAAACGGAGCGCACTATGACAGTTGTACCCCCCTGCTATTACCACTGGGGTGTACGGCGTGGTAGGTGGTGTAACCAGGTAAGAAGATGCGTTGTCCTTCCTGTACGTGTGTTTCTGTGGCAAACATAATATCAATATTTTGCATGCTTAGGAATAGCCGAAGCTTCTCAGAGTTCCTAGCTAATCCACGCGCATTCCACAATCCAATTTTAATTATTGGTTGAGTCATTTTGACATCCGTAAAATGAGAACGTGAACTAGTTCTGTAAATGCCTTGTTAGACTTCACAGTCTCCTCTATTAGTTTGAACATTTTGTTCATTCTCAGGCTTATATACTGGATGACTCTTTCCAGCGCCTGAAACTTATTTCCAAAGCATAAGT
Source organism: Drosophila sp. st01m (assembly GCA_018901795.1). NCBI lineage: Eukaryota > Metazoa > Arthropoda > Insecta > Diptera > Drosophilidae > Drosophila > Drosophila sp. st01m. The sequence continues at coordinate 21,893 of JAEIFG010000345.1, forward strand.
GTTGTGATGAGCCGGGGTCTATCTAGTGTTGATGAGTCCGTAAAGATGGCGTATGAAGTGGTGGTTCTGATGGTCTTAGTCGGAATGAATCCGCGGTTATATCTGATATTGTTTCCACAACAACAAAGGTAGGGAGCATTGGGCTTGGTTTAAGCTTTTTAAATTTTTCTATTCTGACAAAACAGATATTGTCCGTTGAAGAATGTTCCCCACTGCAGTTGTGTCTACCAAGTTGCGTTACCTTTAGAACGTCCAAAATATTTACGACTTATTTTAGATTGACGAAGAAAAGGTTTTGCTTGGTCCTATGGTTGATAATCGCTTCGTCGTCATCATAACAAATTTGATAGTTATGCCAGTCTCCTTTTCTCGGACCATAATTGTTGAGAGCTTTATAAACGAGATCAGCAAATTCTTTCTCAATTTGTGTCTTGGGAACGCTTGCATGCATTCCCTTGAGTACAACCATGTAGGGTTTGTCCTCTTTAAGTTGATGATGCCAGAACTTACAATTAAGAGAAGTTAGCTTTCTTACAACAGCACGGAAGGCCTCAGCGTTGACCATGGATATCCGTGACACTCCGAATTTCGGGGCTCGAAAGTATAGTTGCTCTCACCAACAAACGAATTCAACGTCTTTTCCAGTGAGTGGGGATTGTTGACGTTTGGAACACAGAGAACTCAGACTGGAGGCTAAATGTTTATTATCAACAGTTATCAGGCATGTCAATTTGCATGATTTGATCTGTTTCTTCTGCCAAGGCTGCAAATCGGTTACTACTAAGAAAAGACGAAGAGGGTGTCTCTTTTTTAGGTGGCATCCTCTGCGACTGAGAAGCCTGCTTATTAGTTTTTTGTTTTTATCAAACGTATTTGAATTTCCCTTACGCTTTCAGCCTACAGATGAGCATGGTGATTGGAACGATTCGACTTTTGAGCGATGGGATGTAGTATTTCAGAAATCGTATGCTTTGTAAGAGACATTGTTGCAGACGTATTAGGGCTTGCTGCTACTACCACAGTATATGAGTTTGTGGACGAACAGCTAGCTAGAGTCGTGGTGATGGTGCAGGTAACATTGGTGTTGATAGTTGTTACCGATGGAAGAGAGTACATCGCTTGCATGTAGCTTGGTAAGCTAATTAATTTTATCACATCGTCTAGCTTTTCTCTAGACAGGGAGTGAGTCGATGGTTTATTTTCCATTTTTACAATTGATATTATTTATTTATAAATAATGATTGTAAACAACTTCGCAAACGATACAAACGGTATTAGCCTCAGTTCATAAATTAACATGTATTTAAACAGCCCTCGGAGTGAGCTGACAGCAGTGGAGAAACAAGCCACTTGAAAGGGTCACAACAGGCTGAAAATAACGCCAGAGCTGTGACTCAGAAACAGTAGATACACAGATCACTAAACACAAAGAATGTCATTTAATAAGATAAGTAAAAAAGAGCTAACCACACTACAATACTACAGTTGACTCCGTCTGAGATTACATAAGAACAATAAGGATAACAAGATGAAGGGAGCCAATCACAGTACAACGATATAGTTGGCTCTATCTATCATTACTTAAGATCCCATAGAATATTAAGTAGAATAATAAGTAGACAAGAACGACCGTACAGGAACAATGCGGTGGTCTCCACAAAATAGTACATAAGACAAACTACATAAACCCTTACAAATTATAAACCACACAGTTCTTAAAGCAACGCGCAAGTGTTATCATTTAGGGATTGGCAATCGTGCTTACACACTAGCTCTAACGCTGCGACTAACATCGCGATTTAGTTCTAGTACAGATTTGCATGAACAGCCTCTATCTGCGCAAAGCGTTGGTGAGAGGCTTACAAGCGCGGTTTCGGTTGAGCTTATCAAAGTAAGTACCATAAATTGGCTGTCACCACCGCTGTGCAGGGGCTAAAAATAACTATTGTGCGCGTGCTCCTGCCGCCATCTACTTGCTTGTGATAGCGTAACAAAAACAGCACACATTTCACTCAATTCAACACTTGATGCATCTGTTGTTGCTAATTACTTGCAAAAAAATCAGCTGATCGCGCAGTGTTGCTCACCACACATAAAGTTGCCAGATAGTCGAGATTACTCAACTTGCCAACCTGCTAATGCTGTGCTTCAATTTTCAAGCTGCCTAACATAGTGCATCAGATTGACCGATTAAATATACGCTAAGCGGGATTTTCAAATTCGCACATGTACGCTGAAACGCAAACTTTGCCCAAGGTAGTCAAGCACGTTGGCGTAGTCTCCCCAACCCTCGATCCAAGTTGAATCAGGGCAAACCAGATGACGCATCGGTATCATCTACAAAGAAACTCCCACAGAAGTCTGCAGACGCCACTAAACCAACATCAATGATGAGCGAACAGGAGAACCACTTGGAGCAGCAAAATGTAACAAAGCCTAGGCTGAAAATTTCAAACTGTTTTGACGCAATTATTGTTAAATGGGCAGCAAACCAAACATATGCGGATATTCCCAAGATTATGAATGCAGAGTCCACGCTACAAGACCTGAAGGGCAAGGTACACGGTATCAGAAAAACAGCAAAGGGAGAAATGATCCTAAATATGCAGAAAAAGTCGGATTCTGTCACTGAGCAACTGCACACTGCACTAAAGACAGTGTTCTCTAACAAGGCCGCAGTCAAAGAAGTCTTCGAAACTGTCTCAATCGAAGTAGTAAACATCGACGAGACAACTACTGCAGATGAGGTTCTCTTAGCTCAATTTGCATCTTTTGAGGGAGACATTCCAATTGAGGTAGCACTAATAATGTGAAGAGCGTACGGTGGCAAGCACATTGCGACGATAGCTCTGCGACCAAGTCTCGCTTCCAACCTGCTGAAGCAAGAAAGGGTACGTATTGGATGGAATCTTTGCCAAGTTCGGCTCAAAGTTGAACCCATAAGATGCTTTCGATGCATGGGATACGGCCACAAGTCCACTGGCTGCAGAAGCGAGTTTTTTAAATGTGGCAACACCGGACAAAGATGTGCACCAACACACCCAACTGTCTCCTCTGCGCAAGATTAGAACCGGGCGCAAACCAAGCTGGACACTATGTAATGAGTAAATCATGCCCGGAATACAAGAAGGCACTTAAAGAGATAAAAAATGGCTATGGTTACACAACTAAACCTTAACCATTGCAGAGCAGCCCAGGACCTGCTCTCACAAACAGCGTGGGAAACATGATCAACATGGCAATACTCAGCGAGCCTTATATTTCAAAAGATTCTGGTGGGTGGATCCAAAGCTCTGACGGCGGCGCAGCAATTTGGAGCTGTATTGCCCTGCCCAAGCAGCTAACCCAACAGATATGATGATAAACAGCTGCTACATAGCACCAAGAGTATCCCTAGACGAATACAAGTCCATAATTGATGATTTCGCTCAAGACGTCCGCGGTAAGTCGATTTCAATGCCTGGACCACGGACTGAGGAAGCAGCCGAACATCGCCGAGAGAAACAATTCTACTAGACACCTTTGCGTGTCGCAACATCTGCCTATTGAACGTCGGAAGAAAAAGCACCTACAGGAAAGCTGGCAGAGAGTCTATAATCGACTTGACATTTGCCAGTCCAGAGGTCGTCCGTAATAGCAACTGGCATGTTTCAGACTTGTATACACACACAGATGCTATCGACCACGTAACCCAAACATTCGGTCTGGATACAAAAAGGATACCCACAATCTCGATGCACTCCTCTCCACTGTGAATGGATTCAGATTATATGAAAACGCCAACATCTCTGCAGATATGTTAGCAGATGTCATCACCACCGCGTGCGAGTTGCTGTCTCTAGCATTCAATGAAAAGAGGAGAACCTTTAAATATTCTGTTAAGCGCAGCAAAGCTCGCCACTTCCACGCCGCCGACGCACAACCTTTCGAACTAGCATGCAAGCTGGTCATGGGCAAACTTACACGACAGCCAACGCCCACCCGGATATATTCGTTTATCTTTACAAGAAGTGTATTTTGGAAGGCACAGTGCTCGTAGATGGAAAATTCAGCACCTCGTCCTCATCCCAAATCGGGGAAAGGAACTAGATGACCCATCCGCATACCGACACCTTTGCATGCTAGACCCGATGGGCAAACTATTTGAGCGGTTGATATGTGACCGACTGGACTTAGAACTTGTCAGGATCCACGACGTCTCAGACCAGCAATTCGGCTTGAGAAAGCAACGCAGCACCACCGATGCCATCCGAGCCGTGACGGATATAGTGAACCGAGCCATCCAAGGTACGAGATGGGCTGGAGGCACAAAACAATATTGACTGACATGTACTCTGGACGTGAAATATACATTTAATTCGGCCAGCTGGACCCGTTTCCTAGAAGCTTTTATTGCCAGAAACGTTTCGGGATACCTAGTCCAACTAATACCTATATTTTCAGGACAGAGTCCTATTCTACGACTCGATGGAAAGGGCACCAGCAGGTTAGAATAAGCGGAGGAGTCTCCCAGGGATCAGTTATCGGACGTTCCCTGTGGAAAAGCATGTACGACGGAGTACGCCGACGGAATACTCCGTTTATAGACGGAAACACCATCATCGGCTTTGCAGCTGACATAGCCTTGTCGACAACCGGGAAGGAACGCGACCTGGTCAGGATAAGCAGCAGCACCACCATGGATATAATCATACCCTGGCTGTCCCAAGGTATACTTGATCTGGCAGAGCACAAGTCAGAAGCTGTGCAGATAAGCAGCAGAAAGATTGTGGAGAGGACAACAGTGAGAGTGGGATCAGCTCTGATTGAGACGAAGCCTGCCATTATTCAGTACTTAGGCATATTGGTGGATCACAGACTTTCTTATAAGCAGCACCTAGAGTACATTAGGCAAAAAGCCACGACCGTAGCATACGCCATATGCAGAATGATGGCCAATACTAGAGGACCAAACCGGCTAATCAGGGACCTGAAAAGCTGACTTCTTCACCGTCTCGGAAGGTTGAATTTCTATTTGGCGCAGCTGCTTACGGGCACGGATGTTTTAAATCATACCTGCACCGCAACCCGATGACCCTTTCTGCGAGCATTGCGGTTTCGTAACCTTCTTTGTTGAAGACGCTGAACACGCCATATTTCTGTGCCCACTTTTCGCCGCAGAACGTGCCCAATCTCGCATTAGGCGCACTACAACTGACCCCTGAGAACCTAGTGGCCCAAATGATCGCCGACGAACCCCACATCATGAAGGAGCTACGCCCTAGGGAGAGGAAGAGTAGTGTAGCTAAGTAAGAAACAGCAGCAACTAAAATCCGGTCCGCGAAGTAGTGCTTCCCGACGGTCCTGCGGCCCGGACTCTATCCTGTTAAAAGTTTCAACTTAAAACTGATGTCCTTCTCTCTGTTTGTTTTATAATCTCTTCTATTTCTACCCCACCATTAATATTGTTAATCTTATTCTTATTTCCAAATAAAATAAAGAAAAAACACACTCGCCCACACACACACAACACTGTGTGGTGGCGGTGCATAGAATACCACCTTATCCGTCCTCGACTTTTCGAGAGAGTGGCATCAAGACCTAGCCCAGTACGGTCTTGATTGGGACACTGAACACTAACGTAAGGATTTGATGACTAGAGCTGACAGCGCGCAATATTGTGGTATGTCAGTAAGCGGGTTGAAACCTTGCTAAAACCACTGCCAGGCTAATTCCGCAACTGCCTCCGTCCCTATACACCAGCCTATGAGGAATGCGGTAGAAACCATCAGGGCGCTCTTTGAACTAGTGGCATTGTTCACAATTCCGGAATTCTCTTCAAATCCAAAAAGGAACTGTGCACAACTAAATATTGCGAGGCGGCTCAGGCACTACTGAGACACACAGCGAGGAATTTGCATACATATGTCGCATTGATTTGCGAGCCGTATAGGAGGATCTCAGGAAACAGATGGCCAGTCAGCAAATGCGGGAAGGCATCTATATCCCTTTATATGGCTCTAACTCCAATTTTCATGCGGTTTTCGTTAATAGTTAGATACGTGAAAATAAAAATAATACCTTTTTATTAAGGACTAGAGGGCCCACTTTTGCGTCCTTGCTTTGCTCGGACCCACACTTAAAGTATCAGAAATATTTATATTAAAAGGTTAATATAAATATTATTATTTAAATTATTTCATAATTTGCGCACCACCAAAGAGGTAAAAAACATATTTTCATTTGAAAATAAAAAATATTTATTAAATCGAATTAAAAATGATGTTCGCAAACCATGTGCCGAATTATGGGTTTATTGTCAGTTGGCGCCACAAACAATAGATGACGCCAACTGACAATAAAACCCATAATTCGGCACGGATGGATTTTGCGAACATGCATTTTTAATTCGATTTAATAAATATTTTTTATTTTCAAAATTAAAATGCAGGTGAAAATTTAGAAAAGAGCTTCTAATTTTATCTTATATTAGTGAGCAAATAACCCACAGACAGTTCATTTCATACAACCAAAAGTGTCCAAGAAAATGCCTGCTACTGTGAAATACCCTCTACGCTTTAAACGTTATTGCTTTTTTACTTTTACTTTTGAAGGTAAAACACCATAAATTTAACAAATTCATAAAGAAGGGCTATATCATAAGTGTAGTGGGCTGTTTTATAAATAAAAACAATTTTTTAATGTAGAAATTTCTTAATAAATAATTTTAATGGTACAGGGTATTAGAGGCTACACACAAAACTTAAGGGGCAGCAACGAATTCATATGTACACACTTACATATGACAAAGAACGCAATAAAAACCACTTATTCGTTCACAGGAACAAAACAACACTATTGGCGATCATGCTCGCACTTACGCACATACGCACAAAGCGAACACAAAAACAAATGCGATGGCTCTCTTTGCAGTCGAGTCTAACTGTTGTTCTCTGGCTCTCTTTTTGCAGTCGAGTCTAACTGTTGTTCTCTGGCCTTCTTTTTTTCCCCCCCAAAAAATTTTTTTAAAAAAAAAAAAACAATAAAACTTTTTTAAAGCTTGTTTAGTTGGTTGCATTTAATTAAAAAAATTTAAATAAATTTTTTTTTTTTTAAAAAAGGGGAAAAAAAAAAAAAAAAAAAAAAAAAAAAAAAAAAAAAAAAAAAAAAAATAAAAAAAAAAAAAAAAATGAAGTTGTGCTCAGGGTAAAATTTTTTTTTTGGAAAACATGGCTGTGATATATCAATCAGTCAGCCAGTGAGGACAAAGCATTTTATATATATAGATAAAGGATTTGTTGCATAAATACATCAAATATGCTTGGGCTCAAAATTAAATTTCTTATAACCCAAAAATTCATTTAATATAAATGAAATGATTTGTAATGTTTTAAGTCCATTTAACAAAAAACAAGAACTCATAATATATTAAATAGTTTCAGTTTTCAGTTAAGTGAACATTTTTGAAACAATTATTTCTTTTAATGAATCATAAAGCAACTCCACATTTATTGCACATGACTTGAGAATATCCTAGACATTTAGGATACTTGCACCTTATCCTTTTGTCTGCCCAAAGTGGCAATTGTCCAACCTGATCCTGTCGTACCATTTGATATTGAGGTTGGAGATTTGAGTTGAACTTCTCTGCTTCTTAAGCTCCAATTTATTTTTATTAGCAGAGCTTCGTTTACCCAACTATGATATAGTGTCAACTATTGTTAGCCCTTCGGCGATATCAAGCCAAAAGTCTAATAAACTTAAATCTTTTTTTGGGTATCCATTTGCCTACAGAACACGTTTATACAGCAGCCATGCGTTGCTGGTTATCAAGTCCAGTAAATGATAAAAGATTCTGACTTGGATACGTCTGCTTCTCAATAAAATGTCATATCTTCCGATTATATTGTCGATTAGATCAACGCCTCCGATATAGCTTTATATTGCGCAACTGCCAATGGCCGGTCAATTTGAATCTATTCCTTTGATTAATCGGCGCGCAGTTCAATGCCAATGAGACTATTTTACTATTAACCCATGAGGTACAAGAAATATCTACTCCACCAAAATCAGAAAAAAAGAGTAAAATTAATATTTGCGTTTGAGATTTTTGATGAATGTAACGATTAGTTTCATTCAAAATATATTCAAAATTTTTTTTGGAAATAGATTCGATAATAATTCTATAGGCTGCGACAGCTCCATTAGTTCTGGAGGCAATGCAGTGCTCATAAGCAGCTGAAGTTTGTTTTCATTTAAAATCAAACTGTGTTGTCTCCATAGCAGATTCCTAGAAGTAGTGCTATATACCGTGCCCGTTACATCCGTGTCAGAAGTCGCCACATCGTTGACATCCTTGCTTGAAAATTGCTACGGCGTTCAACTTGATTTTTCAAGTCTTCGCCATCTGTGGTATCCAAATCTTTCTTAACCGGAAAGTAGTCGCTTTCGTCATCAGCAGAAAAGTCGAGATCATTCTCGATATCCACACTGTTAAAAAGCTTTCTATTTGCGAATGTCTAAATCCTTTTGCTGACATTTTTCCTGTTATACAATCGTAAATACCATTTGAAAAAGAAACATAATTGTGATCCCCATAAATGAACAACAAATACCGAATAGTTATATAAAAACACATAACATATTGATAAACACATGTTTGTTTCATATATACATAAAAAAAAAGACTTTACAAATCAACTCAAAATAGCAGGTTGATGTATATCTGCAACACAAGGATACTCACTATTTTCACGTAACACACACTAATAAACAAAATAACTTGACTTCACACGCATTATTGATATAAATTACTTATCAAATGTGCAGTTTTGCTCAAAAATATAACTTTTAGTTGAAGGAAAATTTGAAATTCAAAGTTTGTGACAGAGGTCATGTGCGAATTTCACAAAATTGACGGGAAAAGTCAAAATTTCTTGTGAAACACATAGTAGAGTGTAACCGTATCATACAACTAAATAAAAGGCTTCATGCAGCATAACATTAAATTAACATATTCCATTTTCTTGATATACATTATGAAATAGTTAAATTCAAACGGTATGTTGCAAATATGCATCGCGGCTATATAAAGGGATATGGACAGTAGCGTCACCACCACAGGACGTGAATGGGAGGGGCGAGAGATTTGTGTGGGCGAAGGTCAAAGGCATCACCTTTAACAGTTGCTACGCACCACTGAGCTGGGATATTGGTGGCTTACAGAGCATGGTAAAAAGCCTGGTGGAGGACGCACGCGAAATGACCCCCTTATCTTAGCGGGCGACTTTAACGCATGGGCGCAGGAGTGTGGAAGTAGACTGACAAACGCCAGAGGAGCCTACTTGTTGGAATCCCTAGCACTGCTGGACGTAGTCTTGGCCAACGATGGGTGCACGGAGACATACCACAGGGCCGGACGTGGATCCATTATTGATTTAACGTACCTCAGCAGCTCTCCGTAGAAAATCGAAGTGGAGGGTGGGTTGGGAATTTGCGGTCACCATGCGATTCACTACAGGATTGGAAGCGTGAAGAGGCAGCCACCGAAGCTGACGAGCCCGAAATGGAAGGACAGCAACCTGAATGAGGAAACGTTAGTGACGTTGGTACGGAACGCTAACTGCTCACCCGCACCGGGGGAGAGCATGGCGGGCAAGCTCTCTAAGCTCATAGGTGAAACATGAATCTGCTCCATGCCAAGAAGAAAACCAAGCAGAAGAGGTGCACCCTGCTATTGATAAACTGAGGAGATAAACAGAATGAGGAAAAAGTGCCTGCAAACGAGAAGGCGAGCTTAACGGGCCAGAGGACACCCGGACCAGGAAGGAGGAGGAAGAGTTCAAAGCGGCGAAATGTGCTCTTAAACAAAGCATCAAATCTAGACAGAGGGAGTGCTTCCGGACAATCTGCGATGAAGCGGAGGTAGACCCATGGAGTACGGCCTACAAGGTGGTGACTTGGAGGTTGAGAGGCCAGACGACGCTGCGCGTGACATGTCCAAGACTGCTGGGAACTATCGGTGGAGGCGATCCGGTGAGACGTGTGGGAGAGCAAGCGCACCACGTTGGTCTGCCTGAACCTGTATTACCGGAGGAAATCATCTCGGCAGTAGGCCAGTTTGGCGAAAGGAAGGCACTGGGCCCCGACGGCGTCTCCAACAGTGTCCTGAAGAAGATCTCGCTGATAAGACCGGACATCATGGCGGAGGTGTACAACCAGTGTCTGCTGGAGGGAGTTTTTCCAAAACAATGGAAACGGCAGCGCCTTGTACTGCTGCCCAAAGGCACTAAGCCCGTAGAAGAATGCTCGGGATACCACTCAATATGTCTGTTAAGCACTGTGGGTAAAGTATTTGAGAAGATAATCTACGGTCGCTTGCTAAAAGTAGCCGAGGAGAGAGGAGCGCTGTCGGAGCATCAGTTTGATTTTCGAACGGCCAGATCAACGGTGGACACAATAGAGATAATGGTGGTGATAGCCTCAAGGGCAATTGCAGAAGCAAGATGGCGATGGGGACGAAGGAGTACTGTGCGGTGGTAACGTTGGACATTAGGAACGCGTTCAGCTCGGACAGATGGAGACGGATCCAGGACGTGCTCGCTCGAATAGGAGTGCCGTACTACCTCCGCCGAATAATCCACAGAAACAACAACACTCGAACTCTCTCTGTG